>JABFEB020000035.1:9199703-9215984 GCA_019775895.2 Stomatorhinus ivindoensis
GTTGTACACCACTAATGTAAGGTCATGCACGCTAACACCAAATATGAGAAGCAAAATATTGAATATGAACTTTGCTTGAAATAACCACAAGGCAAGGCATTTATGAAATGCATTTCATTTTTCATTTTGTTGGGGTTTTTGAAGCAATCTTATATCCACCAGTCCAGTGAGAAAACCGTGACTCATTATACTAAGCTGCTATCTCCCACCTGTCGGTCCATGACCTATGTAAAGCCATTACTATACTCTTATGATCAGTACAAAAAACCTGTATTCATTATAAATTACTCAGCATTCATTATTAAATACATAATTTGCAAACACAATAATATTATATGCATGTCTGTAGGCAGAACAATAATATACATAGTCTGGGAATTACTACACCTTAAAAACATTGTTAATACTCGTTCCTGCTATCACCGAGAAAACAGGCACAATCCCTTTGTGTTCCTGCGTGTAGCATTTACACTGAACTGAACTCCAGATCTCTGACTGTGATGATTAAACCAAAGGCCAAATATATTTCAAACAAACCATTATAAGTGTTCGTGTTCAGGTGTTCGGGTTACAATAATAAATGAATAACAATAATAGATATTTAATTATAAATGTGTAATAATAAATGGTATCACTATAGCGCACCATTCGAAACATGCTTTGGTTTTTTTTTTATTTTTGTTTCTTTTTTTTTTCCAAAATCCCTGATGGTGAAATATATTGAAATATCAAACGATCCTTTAATGGAGTAATTTAATCACTTGCACAATGTCACACTGGCCAGCAACACCATCATGACTTTGCAACAAAGACGTTCACATAGAATAGCTGAATGGCTAATCACTGACTCCCACATTCAACCCTGACACAAGATGGGTGCCATTACCATTTCAATGGTGTGATTTTCCTGCAAGGCTAAATGTGATAGCCCTTTATGAAAGATCATTGCCTCCCAAAACCCTCATTCGTCTTAGATATTGTCTAGAGATGACTATATTTTAGTTATTGACAAAATGCTTTTCGTTTTGTGTGAGATAGCATCAGGTCACATTTCTGGCGTGTTTCAATTCAGTGGAAACAGTAAATGGAAGAGAAGTCAGCCACAAAAAGGTGTAGGTGTTCTTCATTTTCCATTTTCCAGAGGTGTTCATGAAAGATCTCGGCTGAGTCTTTCTCAACTTAAAAAAAATACATTCTGAAACAGAACCAAAAGGGATTTGAAGCCTATCAATTAAAATGTCACAGACTACTGCATTTCATTGCAGCAGGAGCCAGACAAAGGTTTTAATTACCTGTCTGCAGCAATTATCAGAGATAATTTAATTTGTTCAAAATCAAGCCCTTTCGAATTGTGCTCAGTGTAATGATTCAAAGGCTGCTTAAAGGATACTTTGACTTCAGCCTTGAAGTGTTCCAAGTGCCTTTGCTTTCCACTATGGTCTTTGAATGCACCTCTGAACAGAAAAGGGTGCTAATGAAAACCCTGAGGAGATTTATCCTCCTGAAAGCATTCCCTTGGTTTCAAAGGAAACAGAAAATGTTCTTCCAACATAGACTGGATACAACAATGCAGAATGAAAGAGGTTAAAACGAAAGTGCGCTGATCTCCTGCTGCACGTCCCTGGAGATGCTCAACAGACACAACGCAGCTGTTTTCCGGCCTTCCGTACTCGAAATATTTCATCTTAATTAATTGGCTACTGAATCAGAGCGTGCAACACAAGGCCGTTAACATTCTGAGCGTTACGGCCAGCAAATGGGAAGGCCTTGCTCTCCTTATGAGGCGTGCTGGCCTTCACCTCTGCTCTTCCGTGATGGCAGGAGGGGCGGCAGTAATAAACTCCTCATTTGTATTCGGGCTCCCGAATGCAATCCCAGCTCCATGCTTCCATCAGCCTACCAGCATTCGACTTAGAGGGCGCCGCTGATTAAAAGAAAATTAAAGAAACAAGCTGAACAATATTTATTTACGTACTTGACTTTTTCATATGCAGAGCGTGTTTGACACTATTAGAAAAAACATTTATGCGTCCAGCCAAGTCACATCAGAGTTAATATTAACACCTTAATTCCAACACGTTTCCCTTCACAAACCAGGAATCCAAAACCAGTGTCCTGCTTCCTTAAGCTGAGTTAGCAGGGATGACTGCTTGCTTTATGACCTTCCTGGATGTATGATGAGCAAAACTGAGGTGAGCACAGCTGAATCATTCTGAGATAATTCTACTGCCGTGTTGGGTTGCTCAACAGCAAAGTCTCTTTTACGATACAGAAATGGATTGTTTTTCTTCACTTTCCTGTGTATATATGAATGCCATTGGTGGCAAGAAGAGATAAACTCTATGTGTGTGAAGACACTTGGCCAATTGACCTGATTCTGATTCTGAGATGAAGATTGGGGGAACAGCTTTGAAAGAGTCTTTGCAACAATCAAAGAAAGAGCCAAATCAGGCTGACCATATTTAAATAACAGAGCTTTATATTGAAACCTGACCTTATCCAAAGCAATAACTTCGGAATCAAATTTCAGCTGCCGCAGGAACATGAGAGACAGAGAGGCTGTATGTCCGAACATGGATACGGGAAGTAGCACTATGGCGACTCCACCCATGGATGAGAGGGAAGTTCCTCCCCCCCACATGGCATGAACCCATGCAGAACTGACGGCGGAATGGATCACTACAACTTGAGCACCCAAATGGAGGATATCAAACAGCCATTGACATATGTTAAAAAAGGCCCCAAAAGGTCAGGCATTGCGAGTCCTCTGCATTAATCACGTAAAGATTTCCGTGTGATGACGGAGCTGACATTAAGGCCCGACATGCAATGCAGGCTTCTGACTCTCCACGGAAAAGCAGTGCAAGAAGCTCCATGATCACAATCGCAGTCAAAACTCTGGTAGCAAACATCCATCCACCTCCACCCCTGAGTATAGATGAAACAGAAAAACAATGCAGGTCGAACGACCAACCTAGAGAGTATAATGTTAAAAGGCAGGTTTTTGTTTTTGATTGGAAAGAACAAACCAGAAAACAAACAATCAAGCAATCCAGTTCTCCTCAGATGTTTGCATATTGGTTTAGGACCCTATCAAGAGCTCGGCAGACTGGAAATTGGAAATCCTCTGCAAGACAGAAAAGGTACTCCCTCCGTTTTAAGTCTTATTGATTGTGCCCCAGTGGGACCGCCCCCAGGTAAATGGCCACATAACCACATGTGACAGCCGGACCTAGATGGATTTTCCAGGCGAGACCTCACCGGGTCCATTCTAGACGAAAGAGGTTTGTCACAAAACAGATCACTGAAAGCCCCACCAAGGGCAGATCTAGGGCAGGATAACCTTTAGGTTTTTAGCAGAAAAATAATCCCCACTTTTCAAATATAGCTTTGAAAAGATTTCTCCCCCCAAGTTGTTTGACTGTGCATCTGTGTGGGCCTTGCATGAAAAAGTGTCTTTGACATTTGCTTCTAAGCAAGCTTTAACTAGGGACCACTTCAATGCCACAGGACATTAGTCACTTTCACAGGATTTAAATCACAAATCTAAAACCAGGCAGTTTCGCATATTCTTTCCTCAGCCTTCGTTAGCACTGACCTTGGTAGCGCGAACAGCGCTAGGATACACCCCCAGCTGTGACGGAATTCTCCCCAGGAAATCAGACTGGCTTATTCCCGCAAAGGTGCACCCTTTTCACACAGCGTGCAAAGACGCCCGCTTCGAGAACAACAATGGCTATAGCTACGCAGTTTTGTGCTAATAGAAAATTACCTGGTTTACGAGTACTGACTGAGCTGGTTTTCACACTCCAGGCCACAGGCCACTCTGTAGCTGGGGGGATCATAAGACACCTTCTGAATGCCCCTTCAGGTGGACGCCAGCCAGTGGAGACTCCTAGGCATTCACAGGAGCGTCAAAATGTTTCTGAAGGTACATGTTGAATTTTTGACGCTTTCCATTTTCGTTAGCTAAATACAGGGGAAATCTGTTATAGTGTACTTCTTTCCTATGTGTCTGTGATTTATTCTTTGTGTTACCCAATCATAGTAAAGGGGGGGGGGGGGGAAATGGGGATTCATTGCGGTTCTGTACAGACAGACGCAGAGCGTGCAATGTGCGATTAGCATCTTAATTAGCTGAGGGACCGTGCCGGAGACATGCACCGTAACTGACGGAGACGGCATCCCCACAGCAGGTGATGTGAGTTACACCTTACTTTACATCTAATTGGATCGAGGCCAACACTAATAAAAAGTTTGTTAATGGGGGATGAAGGGGTGTGAGGGAATGATATAAACCCCAGGAATGCCGTTCGTGGGTACATGCATGACCAACCTGGGGACTGCATTGTGAGTACCACTTAAACTGGAAGCAGTCTGTATTTTCCTTCAGCTTCTTATGAGAAGGAAGGATTAAATTAAACAGATTGAAAATGAAACCGGATCAAATTTTGCAGGGTGTTCAATGACAATTTTTCATCCATCCATCCATCGGCTTATCCTCGTCCGGGTTGCAGGTGGCCCCGGTAGCACACGGCACAAGGCTGAAGAACACCCTAGGCAGGACCATCACAGTGACATATATTGACATATATTATATGTGGAAATATGGGTTCAAATAAAAATATTCGTCTTTGTGAAACATGGTAGAGGTTTTTGCCTTGAACTGCATGTCATAATCAGCAAAGATATGCAGTCATATTTCGACTTGGGCACAAAAGTGCCCAGTACTGGGTCCTACCAGCTGAACTGCAGTTTTTTTAGCCTTGTTTTGAAAGGAACTGTGCTGATTCATCTTCCACCTGAGAAAAGGTCCAGTCTGACTCAATAATTGCACCTTTTGGAAAAGCGAGGGAAAAATCCAGAGAAATACACAGACTTGCAAATATGAACCGCATTTATGTCAACAGCGTCCTTGCCCCCTCGCCATGACTTTTGGAAACATTCCTGTGGTCATGCGCTGGCTGTCCATTTGCTGCTTCCCTGCAAATTACAGGGACTGTCCTCTGCATCTCAAGCGAGCAGTCGAGTGGAGTGGGATGTTGCTATGGCTACCTGTCAAATTTCATTTCAAATGATGCCGATAGATCCAAGCATGTATCTGTTGCGGCTGACAAATGGCCACCATTACAGGTATATGTATGATGAGGCAAATGCCTTTAAAGAGGTACCCTTTCTCCAAAATCCAGTCATGGACATCCTCTCCCTCAACCACACTGCTCCATACTGACTAACTCTCATTAAAGACAGGTTAATGATAACATGCATTATGTTTTTATAGACCATCTTTGTTTATACGACCTCCATGAGTTCTCACGTGGAATTCGATACTACTCAGACTACACGCCTGCATTGTACACGGCGCACCTTGAAAACAGTATATAATTAAGTGACAGGAGGGTTTCTCGAATTGTGAGAGAGTTTGGTAGCTCAGCACTGCATAGAAAATTATTAGAAGAGCTTCATGTGGCTTGACGGAGCTTCTGTTTTATTGGTTTTATGGTGTTTATTGTGGATTTGCTTGACTTAGTCCAAGACTACTCAATTTGCCCACATCGCACATACAAAATGTGATGGCAGCTCACACCCAGCTAGCTAGCTGTCCGCAGCTATGTCGCAGCGACTAGCCAAATGTTATTTGCGGTCACAATCGCTGGTCCCTAATGCACTTTTGGGCACAAAAGGAAAGCTTTAAAGGAAAGCTTTAAAGGAAAGCAAGTTTTAACTTAGCTAGCAGCAGACGCGATGCCAAACCACTTGCCAGAGATGACTGAATTGATTGCAATGTACAACTGAAGCAAGATCGCTTAACTAACAGCTCTATAAACACACATACACAATGTTTTTAAACATACTGGAAGATGGCTAGCAGGGACAATAATGATGTAAGCTGTTTGTGGCCATCGTGGGGAAGCTGTGATTGGATCACAGGAGGAAGGCCTTTCAGGCATCCTCACCTGATCCTGGGGTCCTTGATGTTGTCTTTCTCCGTCTGATTCCAGCCTCGTATTGGTCCCATGCTCATCTGGCTCTGGTGTGTTTTCACCATCGACAGCCAGGGGGCGTGCTGCTTGGCCGAGGGGCATGAGGATGACAGGGGGTCACCTGCACACATGAGATGGGCGGAGTCACCACGTACCTACAGTATGCTGCACACCATGTGATTGAATCATGTGTGTGTCTGCATTAGTCCACGTACCTTCGACAACTGATTACCAGGAGCATGACTGTGCCCCAGTGCACAAAGCAATGTTCACAATAACATGGTTGGAGAGGTTTGGTGTGGAAAACCTTGACTAGCCTACACAGAACCCTGACCTCAACCCCATCAAACACCTTTGGGATGAACTAGAACAGAAATTGTGAGCCAGGCCTTTATGCTCAACATCAGTGCCTGACTTCAAAAATGCTCTTCTGAATGGGCAAAAATTCCCACAAACGCTCTCCAAAATCTTGTGGAAAGCCTTCTCAGAAGAGTGGCAGCTGTTATAGCTGCAAAGGAGGGACCAGCTCCATAGTGATACCTATGGATTTAGAATGGGATGTCATAAAAGTTCCTGTAGATGTAATGGGCAGGTGTCATAATACTTTTGTCCACACAATTTTTCTCAAAACAAATCCCGTGGGACTGAGTGAGCTTTGGAAATTTGCTCTTCAATTTCTCTAACCACGCACTCTTTGGATTGTACCAGGAACCCAGAGTACCTACAGAAACTCTCTTAGGGTCCCTTGCCTCCCAAGCACTAGGAACTATGAACACTGAAAAAGTTCAAATAGTTGCCAGTACGCTAATTCTGTTTCTATTCACTTATTTTTAAGCTACATTTATAACCAGCCACCCTGCACCCTAAAGCACCTCCTGCAATGGAAGCATATCAGAGTTTTGCCTTGGCTGAATGCAGCTCTGCAGGGTGCTAGATCAGAAAAAAAGAAATTCTCCAGAACATGTAAAAATCTTGTTTTTTTTTTTTTGTTTTACAAATGTACCTCAGCAGGCAATTAATTAATTTCTGGAACAGATGTTTAAAAATACTGCCATTAATGGCTTCCTTTTTTGGACTCCTTCCTGTAATTCAGATGAAATATGGGGGTCTGATGAAGCTCACAGAATTAGAATGCATTATTGTAGCAGCCTATAATTCTGGAATTTTGGTCATTTCCTGCCAATGATGTTGAAATGTGGAATTAAATAGCTTCCTCATGGCTATCTTGTCTCTGGGAGTCATGCATCTATAATATAAGATGAGGTGAGATGGAGGTGCAGCAGTGAGCACTGTTGCTGCATGCCTCTGGGACAAGGGTTCGAATCAGTGCCGGGGCTCCCTGGGTGTGAAGTTTGCATGTTCCCCCATGTTCTTCTGGGGTTTTGTCTGGATGTTCTGGTTTCCATCCACGGTCCAAAAACATAAGGAGGTTAATTGGAGTTCCCAAATTGCCTGTAATCGTTCCCTCTGATGGGTTATTCCCTGCCTTGTGCCCATAGACTCTGGCCCCCTCCTGACACTGAATGGGTGGATGGATAGTCTGAGGTAGCGGATCTAGAAGAGACCTCAGTGCAAGTAACAAAAATCAGTAGTAAAGCATTGACCCCATCGGGGCCATCAAATTACAGTTTGTGTTCAGTCAAGATATTTCTGTTTGATGAGACCATCTTATCAAGGCTTGTGTATAGCATAGACGCCATATTGGCTCACTGGGCCAGTGAAGATGCCCACATGTGGGGGATTCACTGCAGTCAGCACGACAGCACCTGAGACACCAATGTGAAGAAGACACCCTTTCACCTAACCACATGTCCTTGACGATCATGGTACCTCCCATGCCAGGTACGTTAAGAATATGTGGTTAGATGAAAGGATGTCTTCATCTCATAGGTGTCTAAGGTGTATGTTTGTATTGCCTGCGATGACAAGGCAACCTGTTCAAGGAATAATTTCCTGTTCTTTTTGTCGTAGACTCCTGCCAATCCTCTACTGGACAATCCAAGATTTAATATAATACACATTTACTCATTCATCTGACAGAAGTGAGAAAGGTTACAATTTATGTGTGCACACTGGGCTTTAAACCCACAACCTTTGCATTGTACATAGCACAATGTCCTACAGGAGGAGGAAGAGGTAAGGAGTGCATGCTGATACAATGCATTGCTGTACCCACCATATGACGGATCACCTCAGGGATGGGAACCTGAGTGCAGCCATGCGGTGGGCGATACCTCAGCACCACGCTAGTTTGAATCGAACGTGATGTTTTTTCCAGGGGCTGGAGTGACAATCCTGCCACCAACCCCCAAATTTTCCCAGAAAGTTGGAGGACCTGCTTGCAGGGCTGGATGTAGGTTAGCATCATACCCAGGACAAGGGCCCTGCTCAAGGACCCAATGGAGCAGAATCACTCTGCTGCCCCCATAGATCCCAAGCCACCTAACAATTGGCAGCACAGATCCCTTGTCTCAGAGCCACCACTCTGCCCACAGGGGCTACAGCAGCTAATATATATATATATATATATAAACATCTTCAGTCAGCTGCTCATTGTTTCCTACAGAACCAGGATCACCAACAAGCTGTAAGTGTCCAGTCAGTACTAACACTGTATTTCGATGTACATATATTTACTAACATTTGTCTAAATATATACGATCGGTTTTCTCCCTTTGAAGGACTGACAATGCCACGGTTAAGAAACGGAAAAGAGAATCAGTCACGCACGGCGCTGCCCCCGCGACCACAAAGACCTCTCCTGTCTTCTCATAGATTCGCAATTTTATACTTCAGTAAGCATGCTGATGAATACAGTTCAGCGGGTCACCTGGGCGATCTCGTCAACGGGCGGAGGGACAGACCAGCAGCGTGATCTTGTGACTGTGTCACCAGGCACAGCCAATCACACCTCTTCGGTCGTAATGGGGATGAGAGAGTCATGAGCGTAAAAGCCCTAATGTAGGCTGTCAGTCACCCCGCTCTCCATTACAAGGTGAACAAGCTTTCATTAGTTAAAAGTATAATCCCCGCTGCCACATTGGGAATGGAAAGTGGGGGAGTGGATCAGGGGATCTGGAGCTTAGTCCCACCCTGAGTGGATGGGGCGGGGGCTAGGGGTGGGAGCAGATGTGCCGATGCTCGCCTCTATTATAATTCTACTTCCCGTCTCCTGTTCCTGGCTACGGCATTCCGCCAGAGGTCAGGGAGATGAAATCACTCCCTCAAGGTCTGAAGGCAACATGGACAGCCGCTGAGAGCCCCACGCCCTCAGGAAATGAAGACTGGGAGCTGAAACAGAGCCACACGCACCGGCGTCGAGCCGCGCAGGTTGGCCAGCCGGACCCTTCGCCGAAGCGGACTGAGAGTCGTTCCCATGGCGATTTCCGAAAGAAAAACCACACAGATCACAGTGGACATCGAGCAGCCGCTTGATTTTTCCATTTGTCATTCTGACATTTTGAATCAAAGACGTTTAGCCTCCTTTCAACATCCCATAAACACTGACACGAGGCTATTTTCGTTTTTGACATCGCGCTTCTTTATAGAATGCGGTGGATGCGGACTCGGGCAGTGTGAATGTCCAGTGGTTATCTGGATGACAGCTGCATATGGCACATTTGGGGCTGTAAGTAATGGCTTTGCTCCCAGCTAATGTGAGCGGTAATCTCCAAAGAGCTGCAAATGTCTGTGGGAGCCAAATAACCTCATATATACACTAACCTCTATCCACCCACAGTAAGGAAGACAGCAGTGACTCACAGTTACACACTACAGAATGGAAATGAGGAAACGTAAACGCCAGTCTTCACTAGTACCGGCCGCTTGCTCCCCTCCTGTCCTCTCCCTCCCTCCCGCTCTCTCTCTGTCCTTCTTTCGCTCTGAAATACCCATATGTACCTCAGCAAGACTTCATCTGTTACCTCATGACACCCCAGACGTTCGCGCATACCCCCGCCCCAATCCCTAACACCGAGCAGGGATGCAGTTGGTCACTCGAAGTGATAAAGCCGCAATAAAGAAGAATATCACGCCTGCCAAACGCCACGTCAGCAGCCGGGAAAACAGCCTGGACACGGATTCCATACTGAGAGCCTCTGGGAGCCAATGAAATACAAGCTTGCTTGCTTCCCTTCAGACTTAAACAAATACAATGATAAAAATGACAATAGTGAATAACAGAATAGTAAACAAGTACATACTATATATATATATATATATATATATATACACACACACACACACACACACACTATATGCAAGCAATATATAATATACATATAATATATATGTACAATAAACAAGCAATGTACAATGTCCATACCATACACAATAACATACTAATAGGACAAAAGATGCTGAGGTTTAAAGTAGCACTGATTAATAAACAGAGGGAACAAGTGTACTGCCTTTGATCGAATGGTGGAGCGGCAGGGCATACGCGGTCCGCAAGGCTGGGCGAGCCGAGGCCAGTCATTCATAGGGAATTGGATTTGATCGCGGCCGAAGCACGCCTTGCGAGAACGCGCTCGTCTACATTCCTCCCGTTGCTATGGAGAAATAAAAGGACGGCCACCCACCGCATGGCCCGTTGATGGACAGGAGACGTGAGGAAATGAATGCAGGAGGAGTCATTAGGGTGCCTTAAGGCAAAGTTAACATGGTCCTTATGGTGAGCGATAAAAAGGCGCCTGCATCGTGACACGGCACCAACGCGCGGTATGTAAATAGTGCGCGATGTCAAGGTGAAGTCAAGGAAACAGCAGGGAAAATGGAGCATAAACACTATTAAAAGCTCTGACGAGCGCTGGCTGATGGTGTGCTATGAAACGGCACAGTTTGACACGAAGCGAAGAAATGTTAATGCGCATACCACAGAAAGGACGTTGTTATAGTAACACCCCAATGCTGCCTCTGAACGCCGGCCTCTCTGCCTGCCCATTAACTTCGCTCTGATCGTGCCTCGCCTCAGCCGCTGTAAATCCCAACACGACTCCGCAATCGATACATCACCCAGAGCACTCTTGGGGAGGAGAGGGAGTGAGAGGGTGCCGTGTGTCTCGTACAGGTCCTTGGGGTGCTGAAGGCAATTAACAGGGAGCCGTGTGCAGCTCTGAACAGAAAGATCTCCACTGGGTACCCAAAGCTCATCCATCCATCCATTTTCAATCCAATTCATTTTTATATAGTGCCTTTCAAAAGATTTGCCCCAAGGCACTTGACAAGACTGTGGCCATCAATTATTACGTTCATATAAGATGTCGAATGAAAAAGGGAAAAAAGGAAGAGGAATTTCTGAAGGTAATGGAGGAGAGGAACCAAAGAATTAGTCAACTATTAAGCATCTGACATCATTTGAAGACTTTCTATACCTGTACATCTTGTTATGTTCTGTTAAAGCTGGTTAAAGTATTCAGGCTTACAATCAGGGAAAGAAACGTACAGCATTGCTTTTACATAACTCACAAACATCCTAGAGAATCTTTTATTTGGCTTTTAAAGAAGTCAGTATCATTTCCCTGTCCTACAGCAATATGCTTCTGTAGATTCTCAATTGCTGCGTTATAACTATTTACAGAGCACCTGACTGCGCAATGCTATCTAATGGGAGAGAGAAGGTGAGAGGATTACCCCCCTGGGCACCTTTGGCAATATTCTTAACAGATCGACTGAAAAATCATGCAATATACCAAAATGTTGAACACAATGCCACATGTCCCTCCAAGATATAAATGGAGCGGAAAGGTTGCTGAATTAATGGAACTTAACTACACTCAAAGATAACTATTGACTCCAAACATAAGCGTGCCATCCAAGCATAACTATAACACTGTACAAATTAGAGTCCAACGGCAGAAAAATACATCTGTGTACAGGACACCATACTGGCTCAAACAGAGGTCCCCCTCGGTATCTTTTGCCAATCGTGAGCATTATCCATCAATCATCTCGCAATCCAGTTGCCGACATGTTGCAGTCGACTAATCGATGAGCTGGGTAGCTCTGTTTTACAGAATTAAATGCTCCTTTCATTTTTCATTTTTATATTGGGGTGAGAGATGGCAACTGGAGTGACCATGTAAGCATCCCCTGGCCACCCCTTTGACCTGCCCATGGTGCCCATCAGCGGCCCACATATGCCCTCTACAGGCAGGGAGGACTCACAAGAGCTCCTGTCCGCCCACCTGTTCACTTTCAGACGACCGCGGCTATGCGGGACTCAGTGAGAGAGGGCGGAGTAACTCCTCACTCTCTAACGCTCCTTCACGCGGTGGGACGGCCCTGCTGCCCCCAGAAGTACCTTCAGTGGGAATGGCATATGCTGCAAGATTCCTCCCTCCCCCAGCCCACTCAGCCGTGCTGTCCCCATGCTGCCACGGAAACAGGGAGGCTCGTACGTTCAAGTCAACAAGGTGATCCACGTTCCACTCACCAGATGGAGACTGCTTCGGTTGCTTCCGCAATTCAGTACTGGATTTTTCCTTTTTTGTCCACTGACTGGGGTTTTCCTAGCAAGACACTCTGAGATTTCCCTCACGGCCAAAAGGCTACCCTGAAGTCTGAAGAAGAGCTTCCTGACGGCCACAAGCACATCTCTGGCTGTGTTCTACCTGCAAGGGCCAGAGAGGTTAGCAGAAGGACACTCAAGGTCGTAGAAGGTCTTAATGAAGACAGAACCTCCACTAACTCTATCAATGACACCCCCTCTTGCACCCCAGCGATGAACAAACACACTATTTACACAAGCCTTTAATAATCTTAATCATGCCACAACAGCATTGAAATTATCAACACTGGGAGCTGCACACTTTCTAATGGTCCTTGTCTTGTTTTCAGCCTCTGCTGAGAATCTCTTGGTGGTTAATTAAACTGCACTTAATCACAGACCTTTCACCAAATCCATCTCCTCCTCATTTAAGTGCAACCTGCAAATATTATGTTCCCTGGCTTATGAGGTCCTTGGAGATACTGTTAACCTCCCAGGTGAAACGGCTGATATTTACCCATCTCTCCCCAGAGCTCCCCTACAGCATCCCTGTGAATATTTCCTTTATGACCCTTTATCATAGGATGGCGATAAAGGATAAAAGCTTCTTATTCGCAATGTGTTGTCATTTCCCAAACACGTCTCAAAAACCCAAAATGTACACAAAACGACTTCTGAAAACCAAATGCAGTTGGATTTTTGGAGCTTTGCCAAAGAGAGTTGGAATAATGACCAATCATGCGATCAGGGACAGCCTGTTTGTGTGACGTTTTTCCTCGACGTTGACGGAAATTCAGATGTAACCGTCATCTGACATCCTCCTCGCTCTTGATGCAGAAATTTTTAATTAGCCAATTAGCATTTCTCTTCGACATCAATATTTAACATTTTTACTATGTAGCTTCACAGCATTGGATGGAACAAAGCAGCTTCATTTATATCAGAGTATATTCTTCTTGAATTGTTGCCACGGTGAGAAGGTTATCCCTTCCTGACAAAAGCACGAGACACAGTGAATAGTCATACCTGGCATTGCAGGTCACCATTGCCAAAATAGAACTGGAAAGAGGAATGATGGAAGCCCTTAGCGGGCTAGCCAGTGGTAAACACGGGCGACACTGCGGTAGGAAAAACTCGCTGTTATGCATGCAACTTTATCGTAATCCTCATCAATTAATAATTAAAGGTTGCAATCTTGTCGCTGTTCAACCTTTGCTTTGACGCACAAGAATTTGAATGACGTGAAAAATGTGGACGTATTAAATGACAAAATAATAGTTTTACTGTTGTCATACTGTTGATGAGACAGTATTATTACGGCGTGTTTGTAAGTCTGACGAGAATGTAGCATTCAACAATGACTAACTGACACAGATCCTGCAGTCTCCGTCCTATAATAGTTGGTGGTTGTCTGTCTAGACACTGGATGACATATTCATTTCCCGTGACATAGAGCACAACACAATCAGTGATCAGTACTGTATGGCGATTTCCTCTTATGTAGGTGACCTCATGGGTTTTCACCTGACGATGCTCTGTCTCCAGTACGACACATCCTCAGTTGTGTACCCTGGGATCATTGGGTCTTTCGGCCATTTATCACAATACACCCTTGCTCGAGGCTGGCCCACCACAGGCTGATCAGTCCTGGGTGTGTGCTGTACTGGAACTTCCACAAGTAGCCCAGCCTGTCTTCTTCCGCTTCAGCCACAGCCAATGGCTGCTTCTAATGGTAGTATCTGCAAGCTCCCTGATGGTCTTCCACTGAGCCTGCCCTCTAACTCCCACCTCCTTCAGTAGCCTTGTGGTGGAACAGGCTACAAAGCCCTTGCAACCCACCTCCACTGGCCGCACAAATACCTTCCATCCCCGGTCCTCTGCTGCAGCTGCCAGGTTTGCATATCACATCTTTTTCCTTTCGGATGCCTCACTGATTGTTTCCTCCCATGGGACTGTCAGCTCCACAATGAAGACACGTCGACAGGATTTGGACCAGGTCTGGCCTCAGGTTGGTTGCTGCGATTTTAGGTGGGACAGTGAGTCTCTGATTTAGGTCCACCTGCATTTCCCAATCTCGGGCTGCATTCAGCAGACCTGAGTCTGGAGATGCTCTTTTGGCCTGCTGCTTCTCCCAATCTCGGACAAAAGAGCCAAAAGGCAGTTCCGATTTCCACGGGCATAGCATTGATGGCCGCCCACTTGGCTTCTAGTGCAGCTGCCAAGCACCTCAGCACTTGGTTGTGACAGCAGGTGTATCTGCCTTGGGTGAGGCTCATCTTACAACCCACCAGATGCGTTTTAGGGTTGCTGGGGCAGCACACTGCAGACAGGCCAGATCTTCTCCAAACCAAAGATTTAAGTATGCTGTGTCAACACAAGTATAACTTTGAAGTCAGAAGTTGCAGTTATGTGATTTATAATTTGAAAAATCATTCAACAATAATAAAAGTTGACAAGCTACCAACCAACTTGTAAGTACGAAATATTATAAATCCTTTTTTACATATCTGCATGGAAACAGCCATAAAAAGATAGTGTGGTACCTTAGAACATTAACTTAATTCGTTCCAGAAGGCTGGTCGGGTTATGATTTCATCAAGGTCTAAGTCGAATTTTCCCTTAAGAAATAATGTAAATGAATTTCACCCGTTCCAGACCACCAAATGATTGCCTAATTAAACTAATCTACCTACTTAACTAATGATAAAAAAATGACCAATCAACATAAAAAGAAGACACATTTAAAAAGCACACATGTAAAAGCAATAAACATGAAATTAATGACAATTTATGAGCCCTTTACCTGTATTGAGGTGTGCTGATGACATACTGGAAGTGGCAGGTGGAGCGGAGAAGGGATAGAGGGATGGAGGGATTATCGTTTGGAAGGGGAGACGCCTCTCTATCCATACAAGTTTCAGCAGTTCTGCTTTGTTTTGTCATGCTCCAAGTTTTCAGTCAAGTTGCGCTTGGATTTTTCTGATCCAACCTGTTCAAGGTCCGAATTGAACGTGTCTCGACCCATACAAGTATTAGCAGGAATGGTCGAGTTCCAAGATTTCAGGTGACGTACAAAAGAAAAAAAAATTGAAAGACCCATTCAATGATGTCCGAGTTGGTCGAGTTAAGAGGTGTTTGAGGTCCAAGGTTCTACTGTATTTGTTATTGCTACTAATAGCTATCATACCATGGATATTTCATGCTGTCCCACCTCTATTTGTAATTCTGTGGTTCTTGTGCAGAAACTTGGTGATTCACATCAATGCTATACATCAAATAAATATTATAACCTTGCTTTGGTAGGAAGAAGATAATGTCAATACTGAAGGGAGGCTTTAGAGAAAAACCACAACAACAATCAACACAATCATCTAAAATCATCCATCCATTTTCTGTACCCTCCCCCCCCCCTTGTCCTATGTAGGGTCATGGGAGGGTCCAAAGCCTACCTGGGAAGCTAGGCAAACAAAGCAGGAAATAACCCAGGATGGGCCGTGAACCCATCACAGGGCTACTCAGATATGCAAAATTTGGTAACTCAGATTTACCTTAGCATATTTTTCGACTGTGGGGGGAACCCAGAGGAAACCACTCAATGACTAGAAACACTGGTCTCATGTGGTATAAGGAAACAGTAGTAACCACTGTGTCACCGTGCCGCCCCCGTCATCATAAACAGTTTTTAGATGGGTAATTCAGAAGCAGTATTATTTGTTGAAATGCCAGTTGAAAATGTTGTCTGCTAGTAATTCATCAGACCCACTTATTAAAAAAAACACAAACACGCAAGAAGATTTTCGTAGCACAGAT
>JABFEB020000035.1:9216084-9228134 GCA_019775895.2 Stomatorhinus ivindoensis
TAATACCTATGATCTACAGACTTCCTTAGGCTTGAAAATAATTATTGTTTCATCCCTTTTTCGCCTTTCATACTCGCAAAGTGTATCAAAGGTAATGTAAGTCTTGAATTAATTATCAGCCACATTAAGAAATGATTTCTTGCCTCCCCCTGCACAGAAATAGCTGCCTAATTGAAAAGATAATTGATTCTTTGTTCAATCATGGGCCCCATCGTTCAATGACACTCCTTTACAGCACATGCTAAACACCAGCCCCAGAATTAGAACTATTCAGCAATTTGTCACAAATTAATTATTTTATTACCTACAACAGTAAAAAGGGACAAGAGAGGTGGGGTATCGTTCAGCTTGCCCGGGGGAGCCTGGTCTTCACTCACAGAGAAAACAGAAGTGTTCTGGGCCGCTGACCATGATCAGGGTACCCGGCGTTCTTACAGCATACCACAGAACAGTATTTCCAAGCCTGGTCCTTAAGGACCCACAGATAGTCCACGTTCTGGTGCCCTCCCAGCTCCCTACTGGGACCGGATCAGGAAACAGCAGCATAGAAATAGGGAGATGCTTCATTTTGTTAGCGTGCAGGCTAAATGATCACTTGTTGATGATACTGTATTAATGTTGGTGTTAGAGACACGCCTTTTGAAATTTACCAGAGGGGGGTCTTCTAAAAGACAAAGAAAACAAATATCACCAGTTCTTAAATCAGTACTGAATTTGTTAACAGTACTCTAAATATTGTAAACTGAAAATACGACATTAAACATTCTTCAGTACCTCCAAATTACGTAATAGTGAAACATCAATCTGTTATGACACTATAGTGGATTTCATGAACTATTCATAACTTTTGGAAGTGAAATGAAACTCTGCAGTGAAATGAAACTTTTTTTAACTTACTACATGCTTAAGGGAAATCAGTGGACAAGATGCAAACTGTGACAGCAGTACATTACATAATAACCTGAATCCCCATAAGCAACAGAAGGCACCGTAAGGTTTAAATGCACAAGGATCTGTCAATGAGAAATGTGTCGTTTTTCTCGTTGAGCCTGAACATGAGCAAGACTTTAGTCATTTGAAACATTTTTTTAGCGACTCATCTTAAATCTAAAATTCGGAAAAAATAAAAACATTTGCCATCGCCTAATCAGTGGCGACCGAAGCTCATGTGGCGTCCCTGGGCAAGCTTCACCATTCATGCCCCCCTCCCCTAACTGTGCCAACCAGCTTCACCCTGTACTGTGGGGGTTGGGGGTTGCTAAGTTGGCACCCCCTGAAAATGCTGAAAATCGGCGATTCTGGACTGTCTGGCCGGGAACTGGGAGGGAGCAAAAACGTGGACCATCTGGGAGTCATCAGGGTGAGAAACGACTGAGAATGAAGCTGCCCTGGGTTTTCCTTACTCATGCTAGAATTCACAACTGGGGTCAATGGCTGTAAATAAATAACGAAAACAGTCAGGTTTAAACAGGGGACTAAATTAGACCTCCCTTTCCTTCACTTGACCACTCATAAATGGCCTAATGACATTCGACTTGGCTCAGACCCACGCTGTCCTTGCCTCCACTCTACTTACGTGGTTTATTACCAGAGAGGGCATCAAATGTTCATTTTAATCCAGCGCAGCCTCCAAATATAATCCCGCGTGCACATGGATGCCCGTTCTGCCCTTAGTGCGTAAATAAATTGCGAGCAGGAGGAACAAAAAGAGTTACGGCCGGTTTCATCATTTTATCGTAAAATGACCCCAGTGTGACCAGCTCTGATTAAACACCAGCACAGATTACATTACATTAACACGCTACTTCCATTCCAGGTGGTTCAACTTCTTACGATTCACCTGAGGCAAGCAGTCGGTAGCTATCGATATTTATGGAATTCAAAAAGATAAATGTTAGTTTATTAGAGATCAAATATAGACGCATATATTACAGAACAGAAAAACAAAACAAACAAATAAAGAGGTCTTTGCAAAATCTGCGATGATAATTAGGCTTCTATGTTTGTAACCAATGTGTGGCTTAAGTGCAGAGACCCTATTATGTATTTTTAATGGATGTCATATTTACTTGTCCCTGCAACCTTCTACTGGATGGATGAATGGATATTTACAATCTGAAGTGGTGACGGTACTCGTGGTGAGTAATGGGGTAATTGTATGCCGGTTAACAGTAAATTCATAGCTGATCAAGATGTATTAAAAACAGAAACATGAACTTGTTTTGCTAGAAGCAAAACAAAAAAAAAAAACAAATTTGCTTTGCTTGCCTTTTTTCTAATATATAGAGAAATACATCCTATCTTAGGCGTATTAATTTCAGGAAGGTGGGCAAAGAAACCGGGGGTGGGGGTGGGGAGCTGGGTCTTTATTACGGTAATACAGTAGCCTATTTTTATCGGGAGTGCCAAAACAGATTTAAATTTTTAAATGATGACAAAAAACGTGTACCCCAGTATAGCGTCTGCAGGGTTCACGCAATGACACCACAGATATGCTAATGAGTACATTTAGTGACACTTGGCGACTTTTCGAAATGGCTTTTGCTACTTTACATTGAAAGTACATGGCAACACTCTTGGCGACGAATAATTCGTTTGGAACACCCCCCTTCCCCGCCACATCCAACATAAAAGATTAGTCTTATGCCAGTGTCCGTCCCCCCCACATTCAAAATGCTTCTGACGCCCCTGGTAACACTGCTACTGTCAATTGGCAGGAGACCCGGAATTTTCAGGAGAGGTGAGATGTCTGTGTATAACATAAGTTACAACATTGCTTTATTAATAATTTTAAAACTACAAAATACATTAAGCCATTTTTGAGCAATATAAAACATCATGCCATTTCAAAAACGTACAATTTTATGTATTTCTTTGATAATAATACACGATAAGACCATCAAATTAAGGCCAAAAGCTTAATTCTGCCAGAAGGGTTTACGTCATTCCACTATTAACATCATCGATATCAAGTTACCGCTAAATCAGTAGGCCCCGGCTGTTGCTGAAGGTGGACACCTTCATTACGCTCACAACTGATAGGCGCTTTGGCCTGTCTTAAACACACACGCACACACGCTGGAGCATGTCTAGGATATGAGTGTAAAATAATGATTCAGTTTAGTAACGCTTGTTAACTGTGGATAATAATCTGCGAGCTCACACCGAGTAGCTCATGCACTGCTCATTCCAGATAAACGAAAAGCATGTAATGCTTTGTATGGTGAAAGAGAGCCCTCTACTGGTCAAGATGTAACACCTTTTTATTTAAGCAGTAAATTAAGTGCTTCGATTACAGGTGAGGGAGATAAAGTGCCGTTTTAATTAATATAACCTATTTTACGTGTTTGCTGAAATAAACTTCGTTAATATAAATTAAAGACAACTTTCAAAAACTTCCACCCCACATTTCAGTAACAAAGCACAGCGTCTTAAAATAACCCAACCTGGACCAGTTAACTGCTGTCATTCGAATCCAGCTAGGTAAGAATGAACCATCCATTATTGTAACTTTACACATAGCCCTACTGATATGCCTGTCTACAGTTGAAAGGGACTGCTCAGGATGTAATGGAACACGGCTCGTTAGACGTCGCCTGCTGAAATACCGCTTTCACAATTAGAGCAGAAACCTGCATCGTTAGACAAAAACACTCAAATAGGGAAATGGGCAAACAACGTCTGGGCGAGGTGTCCGACGACACGGATCAGTATCATTCCCTCAAAGTTCTAACAGAATTCTACTACTGCCTGCTTATTGCTTGGTAATACCAGCTCCCTCCCACATCCCTGAAATAATCGACAGCAGGGATCCCTTTTCAAACACAGAAGACATGCGACTTGATTCTTTCCAAACATTTAGCTGATTCAAATATCACGGGATAAGAGATTCAACAATCCAGCATGATTGCTATAAACAGACATTCAAAGCCCCACATCTATATAAGGTGTTACAGCATAGTGTACGATCAACTATCCAACTATCCATGAAGTTTATCTGATATGGTCATGAGATCGATAGTTGTGAAAAAGTAAATGTTATATTATTTTATGCAACAGTAGGCCTATGTTATAGCATCATAAGGTTCATTTCGTTTGTTGCTGGTAAGACCTGTTCTTAACACAGGCCTACTATGAGCCTTTATGGAAATATGTATTTTTCCATTGTGATTATGCACACTCATAAGCTATAAACGGTGGTTTGGTATTCATTCGCTTTCTTTATGGGTTTTTAACGGAGATTTTCTGCTCTGACTTAGGCAGCAGCCACAGGCTCCGTCGTGCGTCACAATGAGAACAATTGTCCTCTGCTTGGAAGGCATTTCATATGAGCGTGAAACTAGCCATAAAAAGCCATCGCGGCTCGTGAAAGACTTAATGACAGTCTGTAAACTATAGTGTGCATTAATGTTGCAATATCCAAACTGAAAAGAATCAACTGCAACACAGAAGTCAAGAAGATAAAAGTTTCAAAGTAAACCTGAATACCGTTTAAGAATTATTTGTTTAAAAATAGGCCTTTGCCACCAGACAACCGATTTACATTTATTGTATGGTGGGATCTGCCGATCCCATAAAAAAACTTAATAACATTTAGTCCTACATAAGAATATGTGCATGCACAGCAGCATTTAAATAGAGTTATAATTTTTTTAAATCCTGAAGATATTTTTATTTGAGGGGGTTAACCTGGAAAAATACTGCTCAAATCGACCTCCTGGGAAGGCCTGTTTATTCAATGCCCAACAGCTCTTCAGTCTGATTGTGAAATGAAGAGGCTAAAATGATTCCACTTAATTATGGCTCATTTGGCTATAACACAAATCTTTAATTGCTTTCCCTGCAGCCATCCAAAAAAAGGAAAACTGGCAACAGCAACAAAACCAGAACAACAAACAATGAAAAACGGGATAGATTAAGGGTCATTCTGCACCGCAAAACCCACAGCCCACTGCCCGGAGAGGATGTGTAATGAATTCCATGGCTTTGTTCTGCCTACTTCAACCAGTGTGCTCAGCGTGCTTGAAAAATATCAAGACCTAATCATTATAATGCATGCTGTGCAAATCACGAGTATTGCACCACAAAAAAGATATTTAAATAATGTCGAAAGGGGTTGCCATGACAAAGACTTCTATAAAAAATACCACGCTCATGTCTTCACATAGCCAGATTTACTATAAGCCAAACGCTTACGTTATTGTTACCCCATGCCAGTCCTTGTATTTAAATACCCGTTTGTCTCGTCAGCCACAGTCCGGTCACTGCCGTCGCCCCTCCTGTCTGCCCGTGGCCATACTCGCCATCTCCTTTTGACCCCTCGCGTTCTCGTTGGTTACCCTGCTCCCGTTCACTTCAGTAAACCATGTCGTTGGCAAACGCCTGCCTTCGAGACCTTCGTCTCGCATCTCGTGTCACAGACTTTAGTGAAATGCCTGAGAATATTAATTATCTGGTGCAGAAAATTTGCACCTGCGTGCACCTCCGTAGAAGCGTGCTGTCATTCGGAATGCAATGGAGTTGATTCGTAATTACCAGTACGTAGTATATAATTTGTCATTGCAGTTAAGGAGAGCCGTCTGTCCATAAATACAACGCTTTAGCTTTCACTAATAACATCCCACCCCATGGGAGGGTAGTCCCCAAGAAAACAGAGGACCGATGCTTAAGGGATTACCCACTTCACTTCACTTCGCTGATCATGTAGGCCTACTGGAAATCCTAGCACCACAAGAAGAACACCAGTAATTTTACCAATAGAAAGTCAAACAGCGCACTAGTAAGAGAAGTACTGATCACGTTTCATTTATGACTTATACTTCTGTATTTGTACCATCCTCACAACATTTGTCAAGAAAACTGATATATAGCAACTTCCACAACCCAAATCAAATTCGCACGGTTGATAAACTTTTTTAAATATAACCCAAGTCAGTCGATCCCCAGTAAAATAATAAACTGAAAAAAGCACTACATGCTTTGGACCCTAATTGATCTGCTCTTCAACACTGGAGTTGTGGTTTACATGTAATGTTCTTCTTTGCACAGCCACCGAGTCTTTTTTTATGACCGATTTACCCTTTTCATCTGATGATTCAGAGCTACCATAGTTACGAAAGTACCCTAGGCCACCTAATGCGAGTCACAGAGTTAGGTAAATGGCATTATTTGCGTTAATTAATGAAACTTATTGAACAAATCCAGAAGCTGTTCGACTCTATCAAGAAATGGCGTAGCCTACTTATTCAGGATACGACAAGTTACATTTGTCAAGGATGGGAAGAATTTAATTTAAGGTACACTGCACTATATCCTAATTAAAACAAATCGACAAAACATCGTCATTTATGACGAATAAATTACATGTGGTATGTTCAGAAATGTCACAGAGTATATTCATTGATTTAATGGAAGAATTAAGTTGCAGTGGAGTTTCAAGACGTTATAAATGGATCATAAGCTGATCAAATATGCCCTAATTCAGGTCACATTGATATGCTATTTCTTCGTAAAATACAAAATAATACTGATAGTGTTCAAATGAATGATTGACGTCCAGTGGTTTATTACGTGCCTACCCAGAATTTCTGCAAATAACTCAGTGATACGCTGCGTAGAATTGTCTCACTACTTGCCTTCTCCGCTGATGTCAGGTACCGTTTGGAGCTCCCTGCCGACCTGGTAAAGCGCACTATTAATGACCGCAGCCCGGCTTTCCTTGGCGTCCAGCTCAGTTGTATTCGCAGACTCCACTTCATTGACCGAAACCGTCGCTGTTTTCCGTCTGCTGAGCGTGGAGGAGAGGGTACCCATTCAGAAAACGGTCACACACGCGCACATGAGAGTCGCAGCTTTGTGCGAAGACACAGAAAACAACCAAGGTGAAAACCTAATCTTCTACTTCTCTTAAATTATGGGATGAATACGACGTATCCACCCGTCCGATGACACTGGCGTCTGCATCTGAGCCGGCGATTCTCACTTAAGTCCCAAAACACTGTTGTCACCGTCCGATAACTTGCAAGTAAATCTGCAACTCCGATGCTTCTCCTAGTTTATGCGGCACTGTTATTTCAGAATCGGGCTCGTTTAATTATCTGCGCCTGCTGTAATTAGCATTTCATTCACGGGACAGTTGTGCATTTATAGCTTTCCTTGGCAAACCCAGGAAGGTCATACGTATTCTAGACATTAATTTAACTTTTCGCACGCCTGAGCACAGGAGGTTTTACAAAATATGAAACACTGGTCAACTTATTTGGATAAGCTGCAGTGGCCTTCTATTGCAGGTAAATTGTCTTCCTTCAGCCCGATTTCAAAGCAATTTAGCGTTAGTTTCCGCTTGAGGGACTTGTCGTCATTGGCACAACAAATGAAACGATAAATTAGCACTAAATTAAAATGCAGAAATGTAATGCTTAGAGAGAAAGCCTGTGGCATCTACAAATAACTGACTACATTTATTCCTGGGGAATGCAGGCCACCTAATCATTATAGGGAAAATAAGTCCATTGGCTAAAATGAGCATACAGACCCAGTGAACTCAAAAACATGTGTTTTGTAAAAATAACGCTTTCCCGGTCCATGTTATGAATGTGCCACATACAACCCGCTGGACTGCTCATGCTGTACCAACTTGTTAATTTCACCTATGAAATAAGGACAGAAAAGAAGGAAAAACAAAATCTTTGCAAGATTCTCATTTTCAAAATGCATTTATTGAGATTTCCTTTTCATCATTCACCATGTGCTGGCAATAAAACACATGCTTCAAACATGCCAACCCATCAAGAAACAGGTCAAGTGAACAGACCTGCAAAAAGCTGTACTACACACAGAAAGTGTACTTGTGGTGGGTTGTACGGTCTGGTGCACCAGCTGTATTCCCTCTGTTTTTGTCTGAGGCTGAGGTTAAGCACATGGAACATGATCAGTTGCCAGAAAAGTTTCAAAACATCCAAAACCTAGTTGTACATGTTCTATAACATCTAAACATTATAACTGATAATGCACAATTTCTGCCACTTACCTATTCAGCATGTACAGCAGCAACCTCAAAACGAGGTGGGGGCCATATTTATTGTGGGAAAAATCTGGTTAATTCAGTCAGTAATCACTAAATGTCACTGTTACAGGGTCGTATATGGCACAATGGGCAAAAAAAAATTCTTAACTTTGATGAGTGGGTTGAATATAAGGCAGAAATAAAAGGATGGGTCGTATATGACCCCATGGGTTCTCCCAGGGTTATTTTAAAAGGAGTTCGAAATATCCCAAACATGCCCAGAATGTAAGCACTCATTAGTGCAACCATACATGATTAATTCAGATGAATTGTTAATTCTTATGTACAATTTAATGTAATGGGAGCAGGAGACTGAAATTGCATTAATCATATTTCATTCAAATAAATTTAGAGACATTAATGAATCTAAACATAAAATATCTTGTCCTGGGGGAGAGTGGCGCTGCCGAAGGTTTTGGGCCCCATGATAACATATCCAAATTGAACCCCTAACCCAGACCAATCCAACAATGTTCCAGATTTTTCTTGTAATCGAACTTTCCCCCCTTATGGCTTCCCTAGTGGGGGAAGGAAATGCAGTGCTTACATTATTTCATTCAGAAGCTCGATTATTGATGAAGACTTTTCAAGTACGGCCATTTTGGGTTAAATGTAGGGGTCATTCTGCAGGGATAATTCTGAGATGATATACCATTTGGCACACAACTGCAGCAAGAAACTACATAATAGTCCAATTACAGCCTTAATTTCGAATGCCAGCCAATGTAGTATTAAGACAAATTGAGAAAACTATAAGTGCACTTGCAGTGTGCACCTAACAAATGTTTGGCGCCCTCTATAGGACATTAATATTAAAACATGACATCAGGGTAGGTTAAAAAAACTACCTGTTTGACCAAGATTTAGGTCTTTGGGTGTTATTAACAAATATTAAGGCATCAACAATTATCGCATTCCCTACGAAGACACATTCTTAATGTGCAGTGCTGCTTTGGAGATGGTTTTCCTGCACCAGTTAGCTATGGATTACATTACTGTGAACACTTAAAAAAAAAAAAAAAAAAAAAATTTTAAGTATAGCAACATTAAATTGACAACCTTAGCTGACTGAAATGAAGTGGGAAAAATTAACACAGTAATGATTACACAAATATTAATGGGAGCAGTAAAAATGCACTGTAGGCCTATAAAAAAGCAGATGCATTGTGCAAAACAAATTTGGGGATAGGCATCATTTCAAAACTACACACGAGACATAAAAATACGCATACACAGATGTTAGAGTTCTTTAAACTCAATGTAATTTTAATATATTCAGATATGTCCAGCAAATTACAACCACTGCTGGCAGTATTACATTTTGCTAGATGACCAGCTAGTTAACATCAGCCAGAAAATAGTTTGCTAGTTGTGTTCAAAAAACATGACATGGAGATGAAAAAGGCTGTGTTGTGTTGGTGTTTGTGCCTAGCTAGCAAATACTTAAGAACACTGTAATTTCTACAGGCAAAACTATGAGCTGAGTCGGTCTGCCTTCTCCCTTGCTGTCTAACGTTAGCTAGCTAACATTAATGTAAATTCATAACGCAGCTTCACAGTATGTGCTAGCACATTGATTACATAGCTACCAAAGCAGACATGTGTGTGAAATATTATGACAGTTCTAGGCTAATGAAGTAATGTCTGTGGGACAACCAGACAGAAACAATTCAGCTGCATGAATTTCGAGATGTGACAACTCGTTAATGATGCATAGAGTTTTAGGTAGAAATTGGGAATGATGAGGGATGGGGAGAGGGATTAAGAGATGCGATCTTACGGTGGAAGCTCAATCATTGGCCAGACTACCCCGATTGCAAGTTTACTGTAAGTTTAACACCATGTAATTCACAGTCAACATAGGCACATTATAGGTTGACTGAATAATTAGTTCATACATTTTTACAAAATAATACAATACAACACCTTGAGAGCACCCTCCTACTGGTGTGTACTGTTGTGCTTTTATGTCTATAGAAGCCATTTTAAATTCAGTAACCTTTGCTGGATTTATCAGTTTGACACAGCGACAGATTATTTCGGCCTTTATGTACAAATCACTACCAATATTTATGTCAAAGTGAAGAGGAGACAAAAATGAAAATGGACAAAACATATAAATGAAACTTGGTTAAATCTGATTTTTAAATCTGAGCAACAATCCCTAAGAAGTATGACAAACTGGCTTAACGTGGGACAGAAGAGGTTAATTAGCTTCCATGTGTTTGACTGTAAGGTGTGGCTGATTCAAACTATAGGCAGCCTCCCTTACAAGGCAGTGCATTTGAAAGTGCAGACTCGACGGCGGGTGAGGATCTTTCAGAAGTCTGAAACAAAACTATGGAAATTCACCACCAAGACCTTGCCCTAGACCAGCTCATCTCACTTAGGGTGGTTGATCAGAGTAGCCACCAAGAATACAATAAGCACTGTGAAGGTAATGCTGATTCTTTTTGATAGAATTTTGTAGCATTAACAAATTTATCAACATAAATTGCCAACAGGTACCAACATGGAAGAACTCCATTCAAAGTCTAACTGTTGCACAAAGTATACAAAACAGTTTTGTATTTAGCTAATTCTGTGTGCCTTTAAGACAATGACTTTAAGAAATGCTGCCATTGAAAAAATTTAAGCAGAAACCCATCTGCCTGACTTTCCATCTTGTTTCTCCTCATTCATCGATTTATTTTTTTCATCCTTTCGCATAGCTCCTCACAAGAGAAAAAAAAACACTTTAATATCGAGAACGAGCATTTTAAACTAGTTTATACCTGCAATAAAGGAAATCATCTTTGCTTCACCTGTCTTTTATATCAACTGAATACAATCTATAAATTGAATAAAAGGAAAACATGTTTTGAGACATAAATTTAACTCAGCGCATCATCAAAATCTAAAAATGTGACAATAGCAAAAAAGCAGCAGTCATAATGTTTCCTTTTTAAAATGTTTCCAATTTCCAGCAGCACAGCCAGCAGCCACAACCCCTCATGGCCTGTAGTCTTTCAGCTGCTCATAGAAACCCGGGTTCGGACGAATGGCAGGCCTGGCTGCTTTCACCAGGGCCAAAGCAGCATTGAACGTCAGTCCCTCTCTGGACATCAGGTACCCGATTACTATGCCAGCAGAGCGGGACACCCCTGCATTGCAGTGGACAAGCACCACTCCTTCCTGCGGGCAAGAAGACACAAGGCAATGATTATAAAAGCTAAAATACAAACCAAAGGGCACACACTCGTATTCATTACAGCCACTTTTTACAAATTTATTTAGAGAAAATAACATTTACATCTCATGTGAAACAATGAGACTGTCAGCACAGATTTTACAACAGCCTATAAAACATGATTACGAATCACAATAAATGGTCCTATTGTTCATTTTTCCATTTTGTGGAGCTATGCAGTGAAGCAGCAGGGCTGCTGACCCCAGTGCCAGGCAAAGTCATTTACTTGTGTCAATATACTGGGAAATGTTTTCATTCAGCCTTTACCACAGAGCTTAGGAGGTACTGTTTCTGTGCTGTTTTTTAAAAGAACATCATACACGACAGGAATGGAAACAACGAGATCTTTATGATCTTCATTGGGCCTAGAGAGACGTTCTTGTCAAATCAAAGTCAAGTTTAAAAAAAAAAAAGTGAACTTTACGGTAATCTCCGCTATATATAAGTGTACAGGGAGACGGGATGACGAGTACACAGAACAAAAGGCGTACAGAATTTAAATACATAAATACAAAAAATACATTATAAAAATTGTAACTCTAAACCTAAGTAGGCAAGATAAAACCGTATTAAAAGAAATTTCGAGCATGCAGCTGCGAGGTACATAGAGCGCAAACGCACATGTAATGTAAAACACACAAAAGGCAGTGGCAGCACACATAGCGCAAACGCACATGTGATGTAAAACACACAAAAGGCAGTGGCAGCACACATAGCGCAAACGCACATGTGATGTAAAACACACAAAAGGCAGTG
>JABFEB020000035.1:9228234-9242645 GCA_019775895.2 Stomatorhinus ivindoensis
GCAGCACACATAGCGCAAACACAGTGCTAATTTAAAAAGTTCACAGCACACAAAACAACCTGAAAAACGGAATAGCAAGGAAATATAAATAAATTAATTAATTAATTACTTATTTAATTAACAAATGGTATATGTGAAATGGACACAAATGAAACACAATTGTTATAAAGTGTGGAAGGGACTCTTTACAGGGATGTAATTCAAAATAAATATATAACTACGGACATAACAGAACGGGGAACCAAAACATGGACACACAAGGCGTGCAATTTACCTCTGCTTTAACTTGGTCTATAAACTGTGAGGTCTCGTGGAAATATGATGTGATGTCAGTTTCTGGCAGGTCCAATATACTCAATGTTTTATATAAAAACAGATCAGGGAAAATGTTTTCAACACCATATCCGACATTTAAAATGTGTGAAACCTGAAATGGGAAGGAAATCATCAAACAAGAAAAAAAACATTAATTGTATAAATATTAAATAAATCTAGTTACTGCATCAGAAATATGTAGTTTACTTAACTCACCTTCAATTCTTTCAAAGTGTCTAAATCATGTGCGACATCCTGCGAAGCTACAGAAACACAGGATATGCATAGATTATATGACATCAACAACCATTCTTTCAACTTTTGTTTTATTTAATAATAGTTAAAAACTAACTTGTTAACAAGACAAACTGCTGTTGAAATGCAGTTATTCCTCATGGGAGCTTGTAAAATATAAAAAAATCTTTGTAGTACTTAAACTATCATTTTTACTTGAGTGCTGCAAAACATCTAATCTTATTTATTCACCCATTCTTCTAACTCACCAAGGAGCAGGTAAGGCTTGATGACTCCAACTTGAAGATCCAAACTATTATCCTCAATGTAACCATACGCACCATCTGGCTGCCCTCCATCTTCAACGACACACAAATTAGAACCCTGCCACGTTTCGATTAGTCTCTTTCCGCCTAATGTTGTCACCTGGGTGCACTGTTTTTTCAGGGCGGTCTTAGAAAATGTTTTAATTTCATTTGCAAGGGACTGCATTGCGTACGTATGGATGTTTAACAACGAAGGAAGGAAAGGCGGCCCAAAAAATCCAAATAGCCAATTATTGAAAGTATACTGCTTAAATGTTAAGGATTATTACAATCTTGGTAAATCAACCAGCATATATTTTTATTGCTATCTAATGAAAATATTGCCACCTAGTGGTTTGGAATACAACATCTGGATTAGGACATTTGGAATGCAAAAACAGTTAGCTAAACTATCTTTTAAACTGTTTTTGCTGTTTTAGTAATTTTATTTTCTTGTATTTGAATAATGGAAAGTCTTTGTAAAAACGATCAGAAAACAACGCTAGTCACGCCAAGTAATACATTTTGTCGTGTGTACACCGACCAGCTGCCACTGACAGCTGGGCCGAACGTGACGCAATTAACAACCGTGTAACGCGGAAACGTCTAATATGCACATGCGCAGTAGGTAAATAATTTAACGCGACAAGTCAGTACAACAGCCTCTGGTTTACGTTACGTCTAAGACATAGTTCATGCAACATAAAGAACCGCATTACTACAGAAAACGAAACAATCAATTCTCCAAAAAAAAAACCTTAGTTTTTATGCCGTAGCGTGTCAGTACAATGCAACGCCACCTCACGCCCCAAAATTATGACTCATTACCACAGCGAACCACAAAGGCGGAAATGGCGGCAGCACGCATCACGTGACAAGCCACGTGACGCGCGGGTGTCGCAGGAAACAGCCTCGTTCTGAGGATGAGGGCAACACCTATAGAAAACAGGGAGACGGCCGGAGGGTGGTCCGCTCTTCACTCGCCTGTTTACCCGTAATATGGGTGAATTCTAACACTAAAAACGCCCGGGCTATCTTATTTTCACCATAAACATTACACAGAAGGGTAATTCTACCGTTTTCTCCGTTTCGTGACGCGAACGTGAAAGGCGGCATGTCGAAGGGTGTGCTGCAGCCGAGCCAGCAGAAGCTGGCGGAGAAATTGACCATCTTAAACGATAGAGGAATCGGGATGCTGACTCGCATCTATAACATCAAGAAGGTAAGGTATGAGAGCGGCGCAGACCGCTTTTTCCAAACCAAAGGACTGTCTTAAATTCGATGTTTTGCCGTATGTTTGCTTTGAGTTTAGCAGCAGTAGCAGTGAAACATGACTGCGGCGTATATGAATGGACAGGAATGCTGTCGAGGCCCTAGTAGGCATGTTGATGCATCGGGCAGCGACACCAGCTAATCATCACGCTTTCTGGGATGTGTTTTAATGCAGTACTTAACATGTGTTGTATGATTTCTTCTTTTACTGACCTTTATTGGCGGTGAATGCCCTATTAGCTACGCGTATGAGAATGGTCTTCGTCGATGAAGATTAACAGCTGCAGAGATAGTAACTGAAACTGTCGTGTTTATTTGGGTGCCATTAGCTCTTCGTATCATTTATCTAAATTCCTTTAAAATTATCCACAAAAAATGAAGTAACCACAATGAAAGTAATATAATATTAATTCGCTTTACTCGGGACGTCAATTTTTATTTCTGCCTTGGACACATTTAGGGGGTCTGCATGAAGAAATAGCTATAGCACAACTCAGTGATTGGTGCCGTGGTGATTTAAAACGAATCTGTTTAATTTAGCACTATATTTGATGATATGATATGATCGATTGGGAAAAATTGATACTGTGCAGTTGGTGGGGGAATGGGTTATGTATTCAGTGCAGTCGGACAGTGACTAACCGTCTTTGTCGTTCTCATGTGCAGATGTCCAGAGTAGATTAAAGAAAAAAATCTTTCTGGAAGGTTCTTCTCCATTAAAGATGCTAGGTTATGTATACAGTCATAATAACAAAATTGAGGCATTAATGACATTATCCAAAGAAATGACACTGAGAGCCTTGTCTATGATTTACAAAATACTTCTTGTATTATTATTATTATTATTAATTGTAATTAATTCAGTTGGAGCTGTCCGTGCTCTTGGGTACTGAAATGTAGAGTTAAACCGAGAGGACAGATGGCATAGGAAATGGATGCCTTGCATAAAAATAAGATGTTATATTTCCAGGAAAATTTTTTATTTCTTTATGTCAATGCAAAGTTGCGTGCATAAAGAAGCTGAACAGTGTGAGAGAGCTACTTGTGATTGAATTTGACACTTACCCTTTACTTTTGGCATTGTGAATAATAGTGGTGTGCAGTCGTAAACAAAGTGTTTTGGCCCGCCATGTTGCTTGACACAGAGCAGCAGTAGTTGGGATAATCCTCAATCACCATTTGCTAAAGTAAGTGTCAAGTTCCAGAAGAAATTTGTTAACCAAGTAGATTTGGCCTCCAAGGACCCTTGTCACAACGACTTTCTGTTTGTGCTTTTGTTCTCATTTTTTCTGTTTTCATTTAGTCTAAATCTATTGAATGGTTTTGGGTTGTCTGCATTACGCTCTGTCACTGTTATTTTAAAAACATTGCAGTGATTGTGCCATCATATTATTTGGTAGTGGTTGTATATTGTAACCAAAAGCATTTTTACTCAGATGTCATAACATGTGTAGGAGGATGGCGTAGTGATCATGTAAGGACTTGGATTTGAATCATGGTGGCTGTCAGTCCAAAGATGAGTCATGCTGTTGTACCTTTGGAGAAGAAAAGTTTCTCTGATTTTATCTAGTGAAATCCCTAACTGTAAAAATGTAAGTCCCTTTGGGTGTTGACTGTTTGAAATGAATATCAGTTTGTTCCTTGAATTGGCAGAACTGAGATGGCAGTGCTGGCTGTTCTCAGCTACAGACAGGATATAGGTCTCGGGCAAACAAATATTTCCTAAGGCTGCTGGGGAGGGATGCATTCATAGTGTCTTGTAATTTCCACTCAGGAACATTGGGCCTCACTTTTGATGTTTTAGGATTATTTATACAGATGCTTTTGCCCAAAGCAACATACAAATGAAGATCAGATTAGCATGATTAGCCAATCCCAGGAGCATGTGGGATCAAGGTCCTTGCTTAAAGCTTTAACAGTGAAACCTTTTTTGCCTCAGGATTTGAACTGACACCCTTTAGATCATCGGCCGGGGTGGTTGTCATTTAGGGAAACATTGAAGACTTATGAGCAGTTTTTTCCATTATATTACAGAAATGCGTATTTGTTTTCATACCGCATATCCGTAATGGCCCACTTGTGCGTGCTTTGTGGCTCATTTGTCTCTATTCTGTTCCATTTTTTAAAATTGTCTTGTGAATGTTCTATCAAGTGGAATGTGTAAACTTGTGTTTAAATGATTGGTAGACTCTGTTGCTAGGCAACTGGCAGGCACAGACCCAAACACCGACATAGATACTCTCAAAATCTGGGTTTATTAAACTGCATTAAGGGCTCTGAATAAATAAATTGAATGAGATCTATGCATAAACTGTTATGCTCACTTTAGTAATAATAGTAACAGTAAGAAAGCATGTAACAGTTACATTGAGGGCTGAACAGTTCTGAAAAAAATGTGAATCACGATTTTTTTGCTTAGAATTGAGATCACGATTTTCTGTAACAATTTTTTTTTTCTCAAATTGAAATGTTTACTGCACTCATTAAAATGCCAAAGTAAACGACAAAATATGACTGTGGGAAACGTATGATTGATTAAGGACCAACATATCAACTTCTGACAACAGAAAGGAAATGCTCAGTTGACCATTCAATTAGGGTAACCAATACAGCTATGTCAATAGTTCCAGTACCAAACATGCCAGTGGGGTACTTTTTTGGTAATTCGGGACTTTGGGGTGGGAGTTGAAATGCTTTCTTTTTCAATTGGTTTTACAAATAGGCTGCATCTGAAATGCAATACAGTGGTACCTCAGTTCTCAAACTCATTAGAACTCAAATTTAAGTCAAACCAACCAGTTCGAAAAAAAATTACCTAGAACTCGATCTGAATCTCAGACGTCAAACCGTGAACGCCGACCTGAGAACTTGTAAACGCGGGGAAACAAAGGGTAACGCTTCAGTCTCAGCCTCGCATTCACTGTGATAGCATTGTGCATGTTTACACTAGCTCAGTGGTTCCCAAAATGGGGGGTACAGCAATGGGATAGCCTCATGAGCTTGTGCCATCCTAAAATAATCTCTTCACAGACTGGACAATTAAACAAATAAAATAAACCACTAACTTGCGTGTACTATTAGAGCATTTATGTAATTTATTTAAACTTTATTTTATCAGGTAAATTAACTGAAAACCAGTTCTCAGTGCTTTACGTGATATTCGGGAGAAATAGCAGATATGGCATTGGAACTTTCTGAGATAAAAACGTCATACAAAATCACCTTTTTCAGCCAATAAAGGCAAAGTTGTGTCGTCACGGAGGCAGTTCCAGTTTGTGCTGCACGGTCGGTCTCAAGTAGTCTTCCTCTTGCGAGGATTTTGTACCATGTGACATGGTGATGCATGGTGACGTTTTGCAGCGCCAGACAAAAGAATCTTACCATGATTTTTTTGAATAAGCGTGTTTTGTTTGGATTAGATACTTTTCTGCCTCAGAATTTAAAAAGTTTTTAAGAGACCAAGGACAGAGGAAGATACTTGTTGCAGTCAGTTCTGTCCTGCTTTATTTTATGTTTGCCCTTGAACATATTTGCAGTATTATACAGTTTTGCACATTGTTACATTATTATATGGTTTTGTTCATTTGAGCTATGTTTCTTTGAATACTTGAAAATCAATAACCTTTTATAATTTTAAGGGAATTTTGTATGTAAACAGTAAAATTTGTTGGAAAATAAGTATTTGTTTACTAATATTGTTTATTTCCATGTATTAATTATTCATTCCAGAATAGGGTTATTTTATTATTATTTTGATTATTACATGGAACAACATTGTGAAACAAAAATATCAGTCAATACAGGGGAAAAATATTGTGATAATTTTTTTTTGCCATATCGCCCAGCTCTAGTTTAAATGCTAAAAAAAACATATTTCGGTGTAATTTTTTAGGGCCGGGAACCAATTAATTGGTTTCCCATTATTTCTTTCGGGGAAAATTCGATCAGAACTTGAACCTTTTAGGATTCAGTCCAGAGTTCATTTTGAGATTCATTTCGACTTCTGACGTACCACTGTACTACTGCCATCTTCAAAACAGTTGCAAAATCTGAAAACAATGATAATGAAGTAAAATAATAATAATAATAATGATGGATGTGTGGATAAATTAAAGGACCCAAGCATTAATTATGATCTGATTGGAAGAACCAGAGATAAAGATAGCATAAAAGGAAATAAACTGTTTTGTGTAATATACTAGAGCAGCACAGTATTGGAAAATGTTTGAGTATTGAAATGTGATTTTGTTGTAATTAAATATTGGGGTGTTTATAAAACCAAAAAGGAGCTCAACATAAATTCCTCACAAACCCATCTAGGAATAATTTAAACAGCAAGGATGAAAATGATTATCATTGTCTCGGAGAACGCATGCAGCACTCATGCAAAAGCATCAGAAGTAAACTTTAAACTGATATGTATATGTATACATATACTTAATCTTGAATAGATATAATAATTAAAATAGTGAAAATTGAAAGTGATCTACAGAGAAATGTGCAGCAAAATATATATTTGCTGAATTGTAATTGAAACATTAGCTTCATAGTCAAAATAATTCATATAAGCAAGTAAATCATCTTTTGGTAATTATTTTGGTGGTGTGGTAATTAAGTATTTAGCCTTTTCTTCAATATTTACCATTTGGTGTCCAGGTAACAAGGACACAAATTTCATTTTAGAACAGTGCAGAGCCATAGTGTATAAGAATACCTTTGGATACCTTTTGGAGCTGACTTGGCAGCAACTCTTGGATAATTATCTAAAGTGCAAGATGCACTTCAGAATATTTGTTCTTTGCAGAGAACTTTACAAAATAGATGCCTATTACATATCCTGCATTTAGATGGCATTGTTTTATTAAGTTAAATTGTGAGAAATCAAACGGTCACTTTTGTTTTTGTGTTGATGTCAGAATAGTGTGAGGGTGATCTTTTCTAGTCTTTGAGTTTTAACACTTTGAAAAACTGCAGTTTATTTAAAATCTTCTTGCTTTTTTTCAGCTGGAAAAAAGACCCCAGAAACTTCCTGTCTGGTCTTTGGAGAATGGTCAGTGGAGAGGTGCAGGATGTTCTTTCTTATCTCATGTGTAAGGATAAGGGGTAATTGGTCAGGGAGGATCAGAGCAACCCAATTCTGGTTGAATTCATCTGCACTTGTAGTAAATTTTAAGCTCAGATGGGAAGATGAAGTGTTTAGTTCTGGACTAAAGGCAGTTGGTTCTATACTGTCCTTCCTGGCCTTTGGGACCAGAGGGTTTGTGGTTCAGCTTCTCTGAGCTCTGCTTAAAGCCCACCAGAAGGCCCATCTATTCCTCCAGTGTGCGTCTGAGAGGAAATGGGACCGACAGCTTTGTCCCCGATAGGGTCACTCTGATGGATGCCACCCAATCAGCCGTATAGTGTCTCCTTCCTGCTCTGTGGCCTTCCTCTCGCACCGTGGTGCAGTAAAAGTCAGTCACAGCACTAACGGGTTTCAGAACCAGCAGCCATGTTCACGCCGGATTTTGGTTCAGGCTGCAACTTGGGGAAAGTTACGCTTATTCTGTCGAATAAGCCTACAAGGTCATCCGTAATTTTGCATGTATTCCACAGATAGCATATCATTTTTTAGTTACTCCATCCAATCTGGTACAGTGAACATAAAATGCAATGTAGATTTTCTTGAGGATAAGTGATTGTATGTTAGGAATTAGCTGCCTTGTATGTCACTGCTACAGTTTAGCCATGGGTAGGGAAAATCGTATAATCTGTTGTAGTCCTTTGTTGTATGATATGCTTAAGCTGGTATTGTTCTAAAAATTTCTTGTATTGACACACAAACTGTTAAATCCAAGTGATTTCATACAGTTGTCAGCTCAAAGACCACACTGTAGAATTGACTTATGAGTAGAGTTGTGATTTGTTGTGGGTGAGTCGTAAATGCTTTAATGGCATTTTAAAAGCTCTGTAGTGATTTTAAAAACGCTTCATGCTTGTAATGTGTTCTTCAACTGGTACCCTATAAGAACTTGCCCCTCCCCCTTTAATATAGACTCCAAGAAAACGTAGGGGGTCTTGTGGCAGTGACCTGAACTGGAACGTAAAAACTGCTGTGCCTGTTCTGTATCATATTTTTCATTTACTTGCTTGTTTGGTTGGTTGGTCGTTTGTTGGCACTGTGCATTTCATTAAGCTTTGTCTTATTTCTGATACCTTAGGATTAAGGTAGAATTGATGTACGTATGTTTTTGACTGTTTTTCTTTTCTGTTAATTATTTTTAAACTTTCTCTTTTTAGGTTTATAAACAAATGCACCAGCCTTGATTGAAGCAACTGTATTGAGTTCCTTTACCTTACTTGCATGCTGCCGTTGTTGTCGTTGTAGCTGTTTGTTGTTGCTGTTGATCCTGTTCTTCTTACTAATTGCACACCCTTTGACCCTCTTGAATGTAGACTTTTATGCAAAAAAAATCTAAATTTCACCCTGTCTCGTGAGGTGCGTGCGTGCGTGCTTGTGCGTGCTTGTGCGTGCGCGTGCGTGCGTGCTTGTGCGTGCTTGCGTGCATTAACTGTTGGAACAAAACTAGGCAGCATAAATACAAAATCAACATGACACCTGATACATGGCTTCCATCTGCAGAGATGTGGAGCGAAGTATATATTTGTTCAAATGCAAAAAAAGAACAGCGGCTGCAGCATTAGTTTCCCAGGCTAACTGTCTTTATACTGATACTGCATGATAGACATTGGCAACCTGTGTTCATGTGTAATTTTCTCTCTCTCTGTTGCAATGCCTCCCCCAGCAAGGACAAGTTTGGAAGGTTTGCACAGTTTTCACCTTCCCTAAACCTCAATCCTCCCTCTCCCTGCCCCCCACCCCTGCCTGCCCGCCCGCTCTCTGACCAGCATCATGCTCCATGGCCTCCCTGTGTGTAATCCACAACACTGTCGCAAGAGCTTAGACACTGGGCCGTCCAAAAAGAATGTCAAAGTATAAAATAGTGGGGCGGCTCCCTTACTGTCGTCATACCTCTCAGTAGATGGAGACATTTATTTTTGCTATGAGTTTATTATTTTTGTATTGGCTTCTTTGTTTCCCCTGTATGTTTGTGTTGTTAAAACCATACTGAGCTTCCCTTGAACATTCAGGATTGAGTTTGCATTATATTTGTTTAAATAAATGAAATAACGTGACATCTGATTGTGTTACTGGCACATTTCCTCTTTTTTTTAGTACTGATAACTTTCGGTGGTTTAAGGCTGGTTTCTTACTATCTTTGCTGATAGTTGAGAGGAGAATAGATAATTCAGAGAATTTCAGACCCCCTAGTCGTTTATTTGAATATTTAGGATTCTAAAAGCTGGCAACAATGAAGTTATGATACATTTCTAGCGCATCCTTAGTCAAAAACACGTGAAAGAAAATTATGGTGACCCAGGGGATCGTGAAGAAGTAACGTATAACCTGCTTGACCATTTGACGAGTTGCTTGGCAGGGTGATGCTGCTCATTTTCACCCTGGCCTCATTAATGTGAGGATTGGGCTGGGCCAGCTGGGCATCAAGGCTGTGTATTTGTCATTTTTCCATGCTTTATGTATTTATTTATTTAATTTTAAGAATATTTTTCCACCCACAGCAATATGATGAAAATAACACAGTAGGTCTTGAAACACTCTTGTTTTAATTCTGAACTTATTATTATTTATTATTATTTTTTATTATTATTATTAGTAGTAGTAGTAGTAGTAGTAGTAGTTGTAGTCATAGTATTACTATTATTAATCCCTGTTCCTTTATCTCTCTGCTTTGAGTATTTCAGGATTAATTATTGTAAGTGCATGCACAACATCATGTCAGTCACCTGATCACAATGCTGTGCCTCAAACGCATATCTGCTTACTATTTCCAGCTCCTCTGTCAGGCATCCACCACCCCAAAGAAATCCATCCTAAAAGACACAACTAAAAAATAGCCAAAACCAACCACTTTTTCTTCCTGTAGGAGTGAGTGTGTTTTCATGCCTCACTGAGTGGCACTAACTGGAAACTTCCCATGCAGCACCTGAGGAGCTGTCTATCTGACTGTCTCTTTCCTTGACTCTCTGACTCTCTCCCTGACTCTTTGACTCCCTGGCTCTTGGCTTTCTCTTTGACTCTCATTCCATTTTATCAGCTGTGACAAACTCCCCACACTGTCTGCTCATCACGTCACCTGTTCACCAAAAACAAACAGACAGCTCTGTGTTTGCTCTCTGCCTAAATACTGTCCATCATGCAGCTTTTTTGCACACCATACCTTGTTGGCTGTAGCATTTTTAGCCTGTTTGTGTTCTGTTTGTGCCTTTCTCTCCCAGGCATGTGGGGACCCCAAAGCTAAACCCTCCTACCTGATCGACAAAAACCTGGAGTCGGCTGTGAAGTTTATCGTCCGGAAATTCCCAGCCGTGGAAACACGCAACAACAACGTAAGTGACATCTCTTCCAATTTTGTGGGTAATAATAAATCTGAGTACCGGTTATATAAATATAATTTAGAACATTTAATTGCCAGTTGATTTTGTTCAGCTCAGTCCGTCTAAATGTATTCATTTATAAGCATGTGCTATGATGAATAATACATAATATTGCTTACTGTTATTGCGGAGCGTTGAAATGGAATGTGTAGTAAGACTAGCACCTTCTGGAGTAGCAGTGAAAGCCCCAGTGTGAGGTGGACAGAGTTGTTTTTCTGGAGTGCGTGTGCTTGTGAGACTCTCACAGATCACAGTGACTAATGGTGGCCTGCCCTGGCACACTCTGCTGGGCCAAACACACCCTGTGCTGTTCATGCCGGCTCCCTCCTCCTTCCAGGGGCTGCGTCAGGCCCTCTGCCCTGCAGGGAGACGAGAACACCAGCCAGTCAGATAGTTACCGCCCCTCAGGCCTTTTATTTCCCTCCGATATGCCTGGCACGGCAAGCCAGAAGGGTCAAAAAAGCTAAATGTGTATAGGTACAGATAACATTCATCTTTCCTAACGGGCACAAAGTGATTTGTCCTGCATTTTGGGTACTTGGGGATGCAAAATAATAATCTGTATGAAATCTATGTAAATGCAATGCTTTAAACACATGAAAACAAAATGTCTAAATGTTAATACGCCTTTCATTTTAAGTATCATTTGATCTGGTGCTGGTTCATTCTAGCCTTCAGTGTTTCTTTGATAGACCAGTGAATTCTGGAGAGTTTACTTTTTGTTTAGCAAAGGGAACAGTTACAGTTATGTAGACATTGTGTGGTCCCCGCGTTTAAAGTGTGTACCTTTGGAATGTGGGCGGGTCTTTGGTATGTGGGCGGCCCCAATACATTCCTGCTGACTGCATCCACCTATCATAACACCTTGCCTTTTATGACACTATGCACCTAAAAGCAATGGCCGTGTAAATCCGTATGCCTTCTGTCAGCGGGACAGTGCAACGGTATTGCAAACAGGAAACAGATGGGAAAATTGGAGTTTGATCCAAAGTATTTTTCAAACGGAACATTCATTTAGAGTTGTCATTATTAATTGTTTTTAATTTAATGTCATGCATCCTCATGATTCCACTGTGCCGTAATTGTCAAGTGTATTTTGGTCTGTCAGCAGTTCTGGTCACTTCCCTTGTCTCTTGAAATGTTTTTGTTGAAATGCTTAAATTTAATTTCTTTGTTTCCTAACATTCCCTTTTTGGTTCTAGTGTTTGTGGTAGAGACTCTGTTTGGAATGACATTGTTCTGCATCATGTTTAACTGTCTTTCTTATTTTGTTGTTTTTTTTTATTTATATGTTTTTGTATTTGTTTTTTCCCCCCAATCTGTTTTGTTTTGCATGCTTATCTTGGCTTTTTCTGGAATATTCTTTTTGGTAAGTTTGGGCTCCCCAGAGTGCCAGTTTGCTTTAAGTGCCAATCCTTCTTTCTGTAGTAGTTCTCTTTTTCATTTTTCTCACATAAGCTGATTTGTAACTCATCCTCAAGGACCATGCAGAGGAATCTAAGAAAAGCAGAAAAGACACAGCTTGGTACTTAAATATTTCAGGGATAAAGAAAATTACGTAATCAAAAATAGGTCATGACCTTTTTTTCACATAAAAATTAAAACTTAGTGAAATGTGGTTTTGGATGTGATCTGTTTAGATTGTGATGTCTTTCTTAGATCCCTCAGTCCTGTGTTGCTTGGTAACACGTTTGGTCATTATACCATCATACTGAGCATCTCATCTCAACATTACTGCTAATTCAAGAAACACAGCTATGTACAGCAGAGCCTTTCAGTGAAAAATAGCATGTGCAAGGAATTCAGATTTCAAGGTTCTGGCTAATCAGACATTTCTGTCCACCATCTCTGCTTAAAATTTCGATTTTTCAAAATTGAAAGAATGTTTAGAGGGATTTTAAATGTAACCCTCTTTTTGTTAAAAGTAATTCCAATCTTGCTATTTTTCTTTGAATAGAATGAGAATTGATTTTCAATAGCTAAATATCACACATATTTTTAGAAACTTAACAATGTTACATCAGAACCATATCTTAAATTAACCACTCAAGCCATCCTGAATATAAGCTGAATAACACCAGGTGGAAATGAAATTTCTAAAAACAAAATATCCATCATACTAATAAATTCCTCTAATTAGTGAACGTTTTCAAGTGTTCTGATTTAACTTAAGAGCTTTGGTACAGCTTGGTTTTTTTATCAGAATGTTTAATTTAATGTAGAACAATTTATAATAAAACCGTTTGAATCTGAGATTTTCCTAACAATACTATATCAACTAACTGTCTTCCAGAGCAAATATGCACTGACTTGAATGTAATAAATCTTAAGATCTTTTTGCAAAATAGCTTTTTAGAATTTTTTTTTTGACAATTCAAAAAGGACTTTTTGACTTTTAATCTGTATTGCAGTACATACCTTAATACGTCGTGTTCATGACTCATCACTTTAGGGTTGTGGGTTTGAAACACATGAAATTTAAGTGAATTGGTGATTCTAAATGATAGCCTATAACGTTTGCTGTCAGAGAGCAACAGTTTGTCACAGCTGAATCATCTGCTCTTGTCAGAGATGCACATCTATTGCAAGTCAAGGTAATGCCCTGAAGTATCTATATTTGTCATTGCAAAACATTTCCAAACCAAAAGGCTGGTTCTCATCAGCTTAACTTCCAGCAGTGCACATTTGTTCTGGTGTAGTTTGTATAATTATGCAAGAAATTGTCAAAGTATTATCAAAAGTGTGTCTGTCAAAAGTGGAAGCAGGGTTCTCATGTTTATCAGATATCTCCCTCGTTTTAGGTGTTTTGGTTTGTAAAACGTCTTTTACTTGAGGCTCAAGCACTTTTACTTTATTGGGGCTGTGCAGACAGTGAGGGATTTTCAGCCTTTTGCCATTTTATGTGCTCCAGGGTTGAAGGATGATACCCATCCTTTTATGTAATGGTCATCGTGAGAGACCCTCCTTTGAACCAATGAAATTGTACTAGCCGTCAGCACAGGCACGGAGGTGCATACATGCCACGTTTTATGAAGATGGCTTTCAAGAGTCTACAAATAATGCAAAATGTATAAAACGGCTCTCCGTGCTATGTGAATGTTTATGGGTTTCCCTAGAAATGGGTCACATGGACCCCCCTAATGGGCATTGTCCCCTGGTTCATGAGCCTATCAGAGATGGTGAGGTGTCAGCCATATTGACATGGGGAGAAGACCCCAACATGTACAGACCAAGTGGCCCAGTCTAACCTAACTGTACCGTGCACCAGGATAGTTGTATAGGATGACCAGAGTTTGGGAACAAAGAATTCAGTCTGTGGGAGTGTTTAGAAAGACATAGAATGAAAAGCTTATGGACAGAGTGCAAAATGAACCCTTGCTGAAGATTTTGACATGAGTTGCTATGGCAGTGAGCTCCTGACACTCCGCCTATCTAACCGCTGCCACTTTCTTTCCACAGCAACAGCTCGCTCAGCTACAAAAAGAAAAGTCAGAGATTCTTAAGAATCTCGCTTTGTATTACTTCACTTTTGTCGATGTAATGGAGTTTAAGGTAAGACATCCATCCTCCACTGCACATACGGCGCACTTTATATCGAATTTGGGGTGTTTGCATGGCTTAGGCATTGGGCAGAGTCATGAGGTCCAGCATCTGTGATGCATCTGTTGGTGAAGAAAGATTCATCGATCTTGACTTTGGTGCTGTGATCTTCGCAGAATCAATGGAGGCTCTGATCAGGGCTCTCGAGAGACTGAGCGAGGAGTCTGTGTGTGTGTGTGTGTGTGTGTG
>JABFEB020000035.1:9269538-9301429 GCA_019775895.2 Stomatorhinus ivindoensis
ATATTGCAGGAGTTGAACTGAAATTCAGAATTTACACTACAGAGCGAAAGGCTGACAGGGGGGCATGACATGCTGGAGCAAAATCTGACGATTTTACCAATCAAGCTTGAAAGAAAGTCCCTGCACCCGCCTTTAAGATACAAATGCCTTCCAGCCGTACTTACGAAAGTGGCCCCCAGTCGCTAACAGTACCCTACATGGGCTCCTCCCAGCTTAAACGTGGTCGCAGATGTGCACTGTGCTCGGAGTCCGTTCGCTTTCTCCCCCGTCGGCATTAAAACAGCTGTGGGGGCTGCCCTAATGCCACCCCCCTCCCACTCCACGGAAGAACAACAAGGCCCTTTGATGCGGTGAAAGGCTGGCCAAGGCCTGTGTGGACCATTCATTTTGGCCGCGTCAATAGGGGTCAGGCCACGGATACGCCGCTGGGTTTATATAACTGGGGTGTGATTAGCATGCTGAGAAGGCTTCTGTGGTCTGGGAGATGGGAGGGGGAAAAAGAGAATAATGCATGTATGTTGTGCATATGTGTAGGAATAGCAGTTTAATGGATGACCAAACGATCTCGTAGCTCCTCAGAGACTTCTTAAAGGGATGCCGTGCGGCTTGGCAAATTTACGTGTCTGCGTCCACATGTGGAAGCCGTCGCAATCACGCCATAAGCAGCGCTGAGCTCCAAGCAGGTCACCTGACCCTCGGTGACGCTTCGGCAGTGCCCGGGGGACAGCGAGGTGCCGAGCAGATTTCAGAGGAACGAATATCCTCAGCTGAGGTCTGGAGGTAGTAATCAGTGTCCTGAATGGGGGGCCATCAGAAGCCAGATTTACGCGGTGAACGGGAAGAGCCACAATCCAGTGACATCTTATCCTTGCAGAAGCTCCGTTCGGAAGTTTACCAAAGGCTAGACATTTGTCTGGCTGTGTACTTCATGGATTTTTCAAAGTCCCACACACCTCATGTATTAATACCTGGATTAAATAGCTTAATCACAGAGGGAACATTGTCATCAGCAATGATGCATCTTCACTCTGGATTGGTCTGTTTAGATATCCATGTGCAATTCTCTTAAGGTCAGTCTCTTAAACACCTGCTTTCTCTACATCACAGTAAAAGTACAATAACTAATCAAATTTAAAAAAAATCAGACAAAAGGCTTAAAGCTTAAGGTATCATTAAGCAGAACAGTATACAAACAGAGGGTGACTAATAATCTGGTTTTCTCTGAGTAAATTTCCTTCCACTTAATGCAACAAAAACCTTTTTCCCTGTTGCTATTGAAGGGACATAAACAGCCAGAGTGAAAATGAAATATTAAAAGCAATCGGCGTGCTTTTCCGTGACTGCTGAGAGAATTATAAAACTTTACATGCAAGATAAATCACTGCAGGTATTATTCATTGCTCTTTTAAATGCTGTCCGCTTTTATAGAATATTGTGTGTTTTCCCTGAACCCCAGTGTTCCCCTAATAAAACCCCAGTGTGCTTACAAGGTGTTACACCGCTGACGTCAGACCGTGAGAAACTCTGCCAACAGAATCCGCTGCCAGGGGTCCGAGCAGGGATTTTCCATTTTGGAGAAGAAGAAAATAAATACAGAACGAATGTTCGGAGTCACACTGCCGTCACCAGAACTGAAAGTCAAAAGTGCAGACCTCCATCCTGCAAAGGCGTGGCCAGATTGGGCGTCAGCGTTTTATATAGACTGCGATATCTCAGTGGCCTGCTCATGGACTTTGATATTTCCATACATGGAAAGGCTCTCCCATGGCAGGTACCAGTTTGTGTTTCTGTGGAGAGAGGGCTTCCCCGGGGGTGAGAGGCAAAAAGCAGCATGACAGGGCATTGGAGAGAGGATTAGACGGAAAATAGGCGGATGAAAGGAGATGTTCAGGGGACAGAAACAGAAGGTGTTGTCGTGTCACACAGGACGCCTTGTCCTGTGGTGTATTATCTAGAGCAGATCCTGGTTTGATCATCAGAGAAAGTGCGATACTTACTCTTTGCTGTCCCCTACTGGAAGAGCTGGGGTATTTTCACCTCCATTGCAGTGTTCAGTAAGACATCCAGACAGACAGACCTGCATGTTTCACTTACCAACCATCATGTCTGAAGTTAGTGAGCTGTTAACGCATCACCAATTTAACAAGAATGTTCCAATCTTAAATCTGTATTCTCAAGCAGTTATTTTAGAAGACCAGTAATCCCAAATTCATCGTTCAAATGTTTTAGTAAAATCTATACAACATTGAATAGAATTTAATGCAGCTTAAATTGCTACATAGTTTTGAACACAAGATCACAAAAATACTGATTAGACTATGCAAAGCAGGCAAGCTATATTGTCACAAGCACTGAAAATACATATTGCTTTAATGCAGGGTTCCTCGGTCATGGTCCTGGGCGGCCAGTCTGCAGATTTCCCTGCTCAAACACACCTGCATGGGGAGCTGGTGAACTGCTGAGCCGAATCACGTGTTTGAGAGAAAAATCTGAAAATTGTGTGGCAGACTGGCCTTCCAGGAGCGCAACTGGAGACCCCAGCCAAGGTAACTTGTATTAACATTCCTATGAATCTGTCATTCTAAAATGTAAGTTCCTGTTGTAAATTAGTTATCTTCATCCACATTCGCAGCATTTTCTTATGACAAGACGGGAATACCTCTATTTAGTAGCAGGGTCTGAAACACCCTAGAGCAGAATATCATTTAACGAAGTATTTTACATTCAGAATTAAAGTGAAGAGATTACAAATTCTGGACCCAGCACAATTATGGGGCTCCAGTCAATTAAAGAGAAAAAAAAACATGAGTCTGTTTAAGAAGAAAACAGCATTACAATGATTTTTGCATGAATACAGGATTATCCTCTAAGGGAGCAACTATTACCTTTCTTAAAAGCGTTAAGTCCATAGTCACAAAAATTGAATTAAATTTCCCAAATTAAAATGAAAATGGAACATATTAACCTTCCCTGTGGCCCTGTAGAGATTATGTTTCAGGGCAAAGCATACAGTTACCGATTTTTTCCTCTTTATGTTCTGAAAACGTGTTTTAATTATTGAATATTAATGTCATTTTGCACATATCTAAGATTTCTGTGACTTTTTTTAGTGGCAATATTCAGTACTCTTGTCCAATACTGCCCCCTGCAGGTAAACCCCAGCCACACCTGTACTACAGCTTAGTCTCTAGTCAATTATCACACACCCTGAGGCCTACTTCTGTATCAGTTACCTGGCATGAAAGAGAATCGCTAGGAATTGGGTAGCATTGGGCTTCACCTTACAGTGCAGAACTGCACAGAGTCGTTAAGGTTCAGGACCCAGAGGGGCTGAATGGCACAGCCTCAGGTAAAAAGCTTGGGAGAAATAGAGAAATTATCCAGCTGCACCAACAGGGTAAAAACAGTTACTGGCTTCAGGAAAACTCTCCTCTAACCAAAGTAATATAAAATGAATTTCATGCCATTTTTAAGAAACATTGAATCCACAAACAAAATTATTGTATAAATCTGTGAATAACATAAATCTGTCAAACCATCTTGTCTTTTATGGCGCCATTTTAATTATGTTCCATCTAGCTACTATTTCCATTGTAAACTGAGTAAAACTCACAGACAGAATAAAGATACATGGAACATAATGAAAACACCGAGTAAGCATTTTTTAGGTAAAAAATGTATTTGCTGGCTGGTTAAAAGAAAAACAAAGATTTGAAAAGTAACCAACACGAATTCTCTGCTTAGGAACAACTTTATCAACTGTTTCCTTAAGAGAAGCCGACTGATACATTCATATGTATCAAGTGCTGTCCATCGTCTGTATTCCCCACAGAAACTGACTCCAGGTAAAACACAAGTAAGACCTCAGCTGACCCCATCTATGTCCACCTGGCGTGTTTCCCAAAAACACCGTCACCCCCAGTAGCATGGGGCGGCACAGAAGCCCGGGGCAACTTCCGACTCCTGCCATCCAGCCCCCTGCCCACTAAAGTTCGTCCTGCAGGGAGGAAAGACAACCAAGTTGTGACTTAAAGCGGAATCATATTAATTGTGAATCCGTTAACCCAGCCGAAACTAAAATAGGTGACTAGGATAATTCTCAGGGAGAGTGGCGGGGGGTGAGGAGTATACAAATAACCCGGGGGGGGGTTTGTAAAACTCGTTAAAGCTCCCCCCCAGAGGAATCCGAGAGCAGAAACCACATTTAATTAAGCTTGTGGACTTCCAGACTTGTGTCGAGTTCCCCCATCCCCCACTAACAAGGTGAGATTAAAAGCGGCGGTAATTGCTGGGCCCAGCTAAGAGGCTTACCTTGACTTTGGAGAACTTGCTCTGTAAGTCTGCAGATAGCTGCTGCAGCCGCCGTCGCAGAACTCTGGTGATCCCATTTGCATCTCTGCTGTTAATATCCTCTCCACCCTGGTCCTGTAGGGTGGGGGGGTGGGCACACGCAGGTCCCAGGGATTAGGAGCAGCAAAGCGCCAAGCGTGAAAGTCCAAGACTTCCGCGAGTGGCCAGGGGAAATGTTCGGCTGGCGTTTCTTACCACGGCCGCCCCCGAGTAGGGGTAAAAGCGGATGGTCGGGAAGGCCTTGATGCCTGCTCTCTCGCAGGCCTGGGCATGGGCCTGGCAGTCCAGCCTTCCCGCCCTGACACTGCCCTTCATCACCTGGGCAGAGATCATAGCAGGGAGCGATTTTCCAAATGACAAATGGCTTACTCCCATAGAGGACGATGCTTTTACCCAAAGCAACAAACATTATTTTTTTTTGAAAAAGTACGGTCATGGGTTAAGAGCCTTGTTCAAGGCTCCAATGGTGAAATCACTCTGCCAACCCTGGGATTCAAACCCAAGACCTACCGATCACAGCCACAGCATCCAAACCTTCTGACTCACATGCTACCCTCCCATTAAAAACAGCACATGAGGAGAGGTATCGCAGGACAGGCTCTTACATGGGCAAGGAGCTCGAACTCGGGGGCGAACTGCTGGCAAGGCACGCACCAGGGCGTATAGAAATCAAGCACCCAGTGCTGCTTCCCGCCGTAGACTCGCCTTCGGAGGTCTTCGGGAGTCAGGTCCTGTGACACTCTTGGCAGGGACCTGAGGACAACCAGTGTGACCATAATCATTTAATCATCGCATTAAGTTTGTCCTGATTTAAAGACTTCATTAGGCCACTCATAAATGATTAACGAAACCTCAGTCTTAGTTACATGGTGGCAGCGGGCAGTGAGAGACTACAGTCAACAGACTGTTGTTTTTTTGTCGTCTTTTCTTTTAACTATGAAGCTATAATGAGGTCCCACTCACCCAAAGACCCACGATCTCAGTGACTGCGAGTCTTCGTTCCAGCCAGTGTAACTCCTGTTCCAAGACCCAAGTGATGACCAAACACCCAGCAGATCATTTCATGGAGAAATAATTCATTTAAATCCATCCCAATAGTCTATATGATGTCGCTACTGACTGGTGCTGGTCCCAGCGGCTGGTGTTCTGTGGGAAGAGGCGGATCTCAGGGTAGCCCAGGATGTCCTCATGCCAGCAGAAGGACCGATGCTTGTTGCAGTCCACAGTGCCCACCTTAACTATCCCGTCGACCATCTGGAAGCAGACACATAAGATACGAATGATGGGAAACAAGTGTGTAAATTGAGAACTTGTCACATGTATATTTATTAACTGAGCAAAAGCACAGCTGAGAAAGCAGGCAGAGTCAGTCCCTGGAGCACTGGGGCCCAATGGTGCGGCCACTCTGCTGACCCTGGGACTTAAGCCAGCAACCTTCTGATTACAGGCACGGCATCCTAACCCGCTGAGCCACACAGCACCTGCCAGAAGTGCAAGAAATGTAACGTGACGTAAATAATCCTGGAAAGAAATTAGACCAGACCAAGGAGCAGGAGAGAGTATCATATGTGAAGGTGGGGGTGGGGGGAGATAAGTGAAAGGTCTACACTACAAAGGTGTATTTATTTGGGGGGGGGTGATGGATGGATGGACATACAGACAGACAGATAGGACAGATGACATGTATACACACATACATACTTCATTAATCCCAAAGGATATTGCACGTCTGAAGCTGGCAGTGAACAAATAAAACTAACCAGCAGCGGGGAGCAGCCCGCTCACCCCCCGGCGCTCGTACCTGCGCCAGCTTCCTCCATTCAGGAAGCAACGCCAGGCAGTGATGGCCCCACGGCGTGAAGAAGGCCACCAACCACGTCTCATCGGGCCCCCTCTGTTTCACTAGCTGCTGGAAGGAGTCTGGCGTCAGGGTGACTACTGCGGGGCTGGCCAGGTGCTGCGTTTTTGTGGCGGGGGGGGGACAGTATAGCACTGTGTGAGACAGAAGACTGCAGTGGCCCCATGCAAAAACCCAGGATGCACGCCAACCCGAACACCTCACCTCCAAAAACTCCATGACGCCCTCTGCCGTGTGGTAGCCCTCGAACTCTGAGATGCTGGACTGGTTGAACACCATCATCGTGGGGAAGGTATGGATGTCATACTGAGAAGTGCGATGCGGGGGGGGGGGGTGTGTGACATAGCCAATGGCAATGACCTGTTTAATTTGTTACTCCAAACCCGCCTCCATAATTCTGTCAGGACTGTAAAGCAGGCCCTAAATTGACTGCACCATGCATATGAGTTAGATAGAGAGAAATCATGCTAATGGACTCCAACTGACGGAGATAGCGATGGCTCTGTGCTGAACACGCATTCCAGAATGCTCCCTGTAATTTACGGCGCAATTTCCCCTGTCAGGCCCCCGGAGAGCTTCCTCTTGGTTCCTCTGCCTAACCCCGCTGCTGTTTGTGCTTCATTACACCGGGAGTGACAGGGACGGCAGGGACATCCTGCACTGCTTAGCATCACAGCCCACTAGACAAAATCACAAAGGACAGGCGGACGGGGAAGCGGCTAAACTATCGAGACAAACAATATAGCTGCCAAACGCTTCTGCTCGAGTGTTGGACCACTAAGATGGACCACCTTGATTAAAGCGGACATGTTTATAAGCCATTATAGGGACATAAACTTCTAGTCGACGTTTTCCAGATGCTACATGTGCAAAGCGGACTCAGATTATTGTTTGATTCCTACCACATTGGGCTCACCTGCTTGCAGAGCTCCTCATGGGCAGCACAGTCCAGAGTGCCAAACGTCACCTGTCCGAAGAGCTGGACAGACGCCTTCCTCAGCTCTGGGAGTCGAGCAAGGCATGGCAGGCACCACTGAAAAAGGATGGCGCCCGGCGGACCAGGAACGGCGTCAGGAAATCCAGGCAGCTCATCGAGAGTTTACGGTCCGGTCCTCGGGGACCCACAACATTTTTGCTCCGTCCCAGCTCCCGTAAAAACACGGACTGTCTGGCAGGGAGCTCGGAGGGAGCAAAAACACAGACCGGGGGTCCCTGAGGACCGGATTGGGAAACACTAAGCTAGCAGATGCTTTTGTCCAAAGTGACGTACCAGTGAAACAAATAGCACGTTACAAACATACGTGCTGTCGAGGAGTCAGCTATATGTGGATATAGCTGGGGTGAACTTCAAGGGGATGCTACACGTGATCTTGCAAACAAAGCAAGAACCTAATAAGACTATTTAATGAGCAGGAAGTACAACATTAAAAACATTTAGGGAACACAGAGTGGTAGTTAGGAGAAGAGATATTCCTGATGAACGTCCTGATGCGGTTTCTTGAAGGCAAAGAGGGAATATGATGACTACTAATGACCAGGAACCATGTGAGGAACTCAAGTTGCTCCATGTAGGCAGCCAAGACCTGGTGATGAACAGGCAGCACTTCCTTATGGCTGATGGAGACTGTAATACTCACAGGTGCAAAGAAGTACACCAACCAAGGCTCCTTCTCACCACCAGGGGAGTTTCCGGGTCGTAAGGTGGTCACATGAGAGCTGGCGCTGTCCTTGGCGAAGGATGCAACTTTGTACAGGACGTCACCCCCTGAACAGGTGACGAGGAACACAGTCAGGGATCTGACGGACAAATCCGGCCGGAGGAACAGACCCATCACCAGGACCCCGCTGACCATGATGGATCTCGAGCTTGTCGACGCCGAGCCCCCTGAAGACAGCAACGCTTGGCTTCCGGATGTGTAAGGAGCTGCAGAGGCCGGCCTCCCTCACGCAGTTGACTTTCCCCACCTGAGCGGGATCGCAGATGGTACATTAGACATTTAGGCACCCGATCCTCTGCTCATAATACCTCAAATTCAGCTTACTGTGGACCAGATGAACAGAAAACAAAAATACTCAAAGTCTTATTTTCTAGGTATAGGGTTCATACAAAGAAATGCACACGGCATACGATTTACACTTGCGGTGCTTTTCATATGAGCATTATTATTAATGTTTTTTAGGTTTTATTTATCTAGTTGCTATCCAAGAGATATCCAAGCAACATATATTTAGCAAAGGCAGGGTCAGTCAGTCCCTGAAGCTACTGGGGGCTTAAGTGCTTTGCTCAAGGCCTCAATGGCGAAATCTGCGACTTTCTCAGCACAGGTACATCACCGTAACCTGCTGAGCCACACACCACCCCCAGTGTGTATTGAAGTAGCTGATATTTTAAAAGCAGAATAATACCGATCGCTCTCAAGTCATAATACAACCCACTTTTAAGCTACGGTTCTGAGTTATTTCGTTGTTTATCCCAAGGACCAGAGTTGCCATTAAAAAGAAAAAAAACCCACGTCCCTATCGCAAGTGGAAAATCTACCCTTTCACTTCACCTCAGCGCCCACTTGAAGGCCTACCACTCAGCTCTGGTTATTAAGGGCTGCTGGCTGGGCTTGTGAGCTGAAGTCACTGCTCGTACCTGCATGTGGTGATCTTTCAGAAGCACCCTCAGCTTTTTGTACTCATGGAACGGCAGCTCTTCCAGACCGAACAAGAAACTGACCACCCAGCGATGGCGCGCTACTTTACCCTAGTGGAAAAAAGAAAGGCTCCTTCAGTAGCAACATCTCGACAATCCTGAAAAATCCCACTGAGATGTGCAAAGTTACCGAGAACGTTTCCACTGTGAGAGTCTCTAGGTCTGGCAACTGACGCATCACCTCGGTGTAAATCTCCTTCACGTCCAGACTGCGTAGAAACTATAAGGGAAAGCGATTTGTCCCAATATTTACAACAAAGCCCAGAGTTAAATAACTGAATAGTCACAGTGCATAAGCATCTGTTGGGAATGACCCCAGGAATCCTCAAGGATCCAAGAATGAGACTCAGATGCCAACGAGTCCTGACCGAGGCCCTCAAAGGAAATGGCCTTCTACTCTTTCGAGACTTTTACCAGCACGCTGTCCCTCTGTTTCACCGTGCTGCTGGGGGGGAAGTAGGCTGTGGAGCTGAAGGCCACATCAAAGTTTTCACACAGGTCAGCATGCTTGATGCAGTCCATCCAGCCAACGTTCACCAGCCCATCCTGAGGAAACACTGGACAGGTGGAACCAAACTCCAAAAAACTCTCCCAGCAAGACCTGCGACAAGTTTCACTGCATTCATAACACAAACATTTATGCTTGACTGTTCTGTGTATGGTGCGAGTCAACTATATTTTGTTGCTTACCAACATCCCGGCTAGTTTCTGCCTTGTTGTTGATGAGAGACAGTCTGAAAAACACACACACACACCCACAACAGCTAATTTCTATTTATTCAAGAGGTACTTTTGAAAATTCAGATGTTTCCATGATCCTTGTCATTACTTTCTTTTTACTTAAAGATCTGCTCTGTTTGTGTCATAAATGGTTTTCAAATAATAAATTTGTTAGAATCCTTCTTGATCGGAGTTATCCAACCTTACCACCAGTCTCCGCACAGAAGGTAATAAGCCATCCAATGCCAGAAGCGAATGCAACTTCGATCTCATTGAAGACATTACCTAAAGACACCCGACAGTGCTTAGGTGGTATAACAACTACAAAGCTTAAATAAATCTTTAAGAAGATCCATTCCATGACATATTTACCATGCCACAACTCTGTCACTTTGCTGTTCACAAAACGCATCGCAAACTTGACCAAGCTCTCCTCCAATCTGTTTCCAAAGTACCTCTCTGCCTTCTGCTAAAGGATGACACAGTCATTCTAATGCCGGACCACATGGCATGTCGCATTAGTGTTCACACTTACTGTCCCTTCTCTGAAAACAAGGAGTGTTGGATAACTGCTGACGCCGTTGCTGCGGCACAGGACTTCGTTGTCTTCGCAGTTCACAACCCCAATCCTCACCAGCCCGTCCATCTCCTTGGCAAACTCTCTCCACTGACAACAAGGAAACAGAGTCATTGAACAGACACTGGATACCACTCAGTTCGTACCCAGTAAGCCGTAATAAACATCAACACTGTTGGTATCTGTCTCTTGACGTACAGGGGACAACGCTGCCGTAGATCTGGCATTGCTCAAAGACGTTTCCCTGTCCTTCCACATCTTGGTCCCTTACATCCTGACCCAACCTGATCAGTTTTAACGATCTAGCCTAAACCTAACCCTAAACCCCAAAGTTAGCCGCATTGTCATGCAGCCATCCTGCTGACTTTTTATATGTTTCATGCTCTTTATAAATGTCTCACTAGTGTTTCCAAAGGAATCCTGATGAAATAGGCATAACTGGGACCCCAACTGTCACCTAGCTGACTCTGGTTTAACCATTTTCCAATATTTTGTACACTAAAATGATTACTGTAAATGTTTATTTAATATTAGCTGGTCAACTGGTTTACATTGACTGATAAGACAAATGACTTGGATGCGGGTATTACTCAGGAGCTGGGATAAATAAACAAGATAAAACTTCAGTGTGTGCCTTTATCTTACTGTGGGCGCCAAGTCGTGGCAGTGAGGACAGCGGGGGAGGTAGAAATTCACAAACCACAGCTCTCCAGAGTTCACTGCAGCATCTGTAGAGAGAACAATTCTGATTCTTAGCAGCAAAAACATACCTGCTTTCTATGCTAGAATTTCACTAATGGATTCAGATCAGCCTGCAATCAACAAGGCGTTTTCCTCTGGGGGTGTCCAAACAAAAGCTTCTTGAAATAAGTGACCCTCAGGTGCCATGGTAACAAGCTGTACTGCAGATTACTGGAGATTTCAGAACCTCAGTATCGGGGGGAAAAAAAAATCACTTACCAAATTCTCTGCTGTCTAAAGTAATTATCTCAAGGTCGTCATCATAGATGCCTTTTGGAACAGAATGTGTTAATTAGTACATATAAAGTCAGGCAAATGAATCATTACTTTAAAACTTTTAAATTAAAATGACAAAACATCTTTTTGCTTTAAGAAATATGAATATACTTTCCCCCCATCTTTTTCCTTTTGTTGGCTTATATTTCTGAATCAGTTGTGAGAATCTCTTTTAGGACATCTCCAAGGCACATTACATTACATACCAAAGTCATTCCTGTAAAAATCATATGTTTCATATCCACTGCTGTGGTTGCTGTCTTCCAGTCCCTTCTCTCCAAATCTTTCATAGTTCATCCTCAGATTGTCATCCTTTAATACCTCATACACCTGACTAGCCTTATGGAATCTGTCATGGGCATCTTGGTCGTTCTGGGAGGGAGTGAAAGTGCATTAGACGGAGTATATTGTATAAAGACTTGAAATGAAATGGTGTCATACTCACTGGGTTTTTATCAGGGTGCATGGTCAGAGCGAGCTTCTTAAAAGCCCGTCTAATGTCTCTGGTGGATGCCTCTCTGGAAACTCCCAAGAACGCATAATAATTTTCAGCTGCGGAGATGAAAGCTGCCAGAAACGTTATGACCAATAAGGCCAGCCACGGTTTACAGCGAGACATTCCGGTCACTTGAGCCTTCGTGGTGCCTTCGATGAGCTGCATCATAAGAAATCACTGTAAGGTCTTTCACGGGAAATATATTATCCAGTTACACATTTCGTATATAAGAACCGCGTCGGAGACCCTATCGTAGGAAAACACCAGTAAAGCAAGCGCTCATGCATAAGTCGATGTTACATTAATTGTCATCGGCATGTAAATCCAAATATAAGCCTACAGATGGTAACATTTTATTTGGTTAATAATGATAGAGATCTTCGGATTGGGAGCATACAATTACACTGAGGCAATTGTTAATTTGGAAATCGTCGGCAAACGCGATATCAATTAAAATTGCTATAATCTTACCGGAAATCCTACTATGTAAAACTATTCTGGTTATGCACAGGTTGTATGGAGAAAAGTAGCAGGCAACCAAAAGTCCCTTTGTTCCACCTAAACGGCTTTCAGAATGTACCGAAAGTGATGCGAAACTAAAACCCGCTGTAAACAATTATTAAATCATGAAGCTGGCCTTCAGATTTACAAATTAAATTTCAGATTTCCATAATCGGCTCTCTAAACGACACAGATAGTTTGAAGCAGTAGTAATGAAACCGTTCGTTAGCCTGGAGAAACGTAGCACGTCGTCACGTTCTTCTCAGCCAATCACAAAAGCCCGTCACCGTGAAAGTGACCATCTAAACCCTTTAGAAATTATGATTATAATATAATATAATATAATATAATATGAGTGACCGATGGATTCAATTCGATGTATTCATTTATTAATGTATTCCATAGCTTTAGCTTGCAAAAGAACTAAGGAGTTAGATATGAAGTAGATATTATTGTAGATGTCAACAGTTTAAGGAGTTTGGTTCATATTAGATAAGTTTGTGTTCATGCTAAAATAAGACCGACGTAACACATGCACGCGGCGCGCGGAACCGGTTCGTGAACCTCTGCATCTGCTGAGTGACGTCATTTCCTGAAATCCTCCGCGCCGTTGCCGGACACGCTATTTCCGCCACTTTTTGAAAAGCCAACTCTGCGCTCATTTATATACACGTATTTTTTTTTTACTGGTTTTCGACAGCGTTCCCAGGAGGGTTCTGGATACGTTTATCAGTAACGGAGGCCGGTGGAAATGGAGTTTCAAGGTCAGTCTTTTTTATCTACAGCTGTGAATAAAACAGAGTACTGACTCGTGCAGGCTAGTCGGCTGGAAGAAAAGGCACAGCAGTCGTTAAAAAGGTGCCTTTTAAATAACTTTAGCGAACAATAAAGTTGGAGAAAAATGTGTAATCTTGCTCTTAAAATGGGTCACAATGTTTGCGTGATGCATTTGAATATATAGTGCCGCGGTTGTTAGCTGCACGCCGGTCTCGGTGGCGAGATCGACACGGCGCTTCTTTAGTGCGGCTTTAAAAGGCGTCGGCGCGTTCTGCGCCGCTTTTAGGGCTCGCGCGCATATCGGCGGGCCCACGCGCCGCGCTTCACGGTATGCTTTCACGCCTTGCACGGCCCTCGGGACTCGATCCGCAGTACTGTCCGTGTCGAGAAAAAAATTAGCACTACGAGGTTGTCTACTTTCTTTGTCCTGGTACCTGGTACAGAACCGATGACGCTCGGCTCCCCCACTTCTCCCAAACCCGGGCCCGGCGCCCAGTTCCTGCCTGGGTTTCTGATGGGAGACCTGCCGGCTCCTGTCACTCCCCAGCCTCGGACGTTTGGTGGAGCGGGGGGCGGGATGGAAGCGCGCTCTCCTCTCTTGGCAGGTAAGGTTGATGGTATAATGTTCTAGATACGCTGTAGTTCTGCGTGTCTGTAAGCAGGCAGTATACTGCCTTGTAAATTCTATTTGACTGTCTTTGGTTTCAAAATATGACCATCTAGCTTTTTTTTTTAATGCTTAGAGACATTTTTAAATCATAGGGGTGAAACACTTGTTTCCGTAGTGATTATTAATCTCTGGCCCAGTACTACAGTAATATAGCCCAGCTAGCACTATTGAATAGTGATTGGTCTGTGTTCTGTATTGAGAAGCTGCTCAACCATTCAATTAATTTGCTGTTTCGCATATGTTAGAGAAAAGATTTTTCTGTTTTAATTGTCGTGAAGTCCCCCTGCCTCCTGGTTGTAACAGAAAGGGCCTCATTAGCTGCACTTTAGGCCCAACGCCTGAAGTGCACCTGGATGTTTTCCTCTAGCGTGAATTTGCTGCCCCTTGACTAAAGCCGGATTGAGAACTATGATATTTGTACTCGTCTTCAAATGCGAATATCTTATGAACAGGAACTTGTGTCGCTCTGGTGAGGATTGTCCCAGTGAGTAACGTGAACCTAGATGTCCAACAGCTGTTTAGAGCTGCACAGTATCACAGCAATCATAAGGCACATGCTCAGTATTCACCAGGACTTCAGATGACGGCCGTAAACCCCCCCCCCGACGATGGCTTTTCACTACTATGCGTAGATTTACTTATTTACTTTCGGGCATCACAATACACCTCTCATTAATGTTTTAGGTACACTACGAATCTGCTTGCCAAATTGTGGCCATTGGTAAACATCTATATAGTAGAGAAAATCTGGGGTCTGCATAAATGTGCAAAGCCTTGGTGATTATTGTGCATGTGCTGTAAAATGATGACTACATTGCGATGGTGTATCGCGCAGCCCTATTCTCCTGTTGCTGGTTGACTTTGGAGGTTTTAATGTTGGGCATGTTAGCCAAGTCTGACTCCGCAGTGTGGCCCACAAGGACCATGGCTCCCACTGGAGGTGTTTGTCAGACCTCAAAGTCTCATTAGTAGTTTTGAGAACCTATATATGGTAAAATGTCCTACCTCTGTTATGGAATTTGGGTTAGTGAGAGCACCTCCTTTGTTTTCTTGATAGTGGGGTCAGCCCCGCAGCCGGTGGTCCCCACACCTAAGGATAAGAGTGGGGCCCCACCTGTGAGAAGCATCTACGATGACCTGGCCGGGCCTGGGGTCGGGTTGTCCCCGCTGAGCTCTCGTAAGCAAGTAAGCGCATGCCTTTGCTGTGCCTCAGCCTGGTGTTCGCCAGATGGAATGCTCCCACGTACATGTCCGATTCTCTCCCCCAGCCTTTCTCCATGACACAGACACCACTGTCCAGTTTGATGGCCAACACACCAGGGACATGTGAGTCAGTGTATGTGTATATATAGGTGTGTGTGTGTGTGTGCACATATATACACACAAACGTATAGTTCGTTTTCTAAGAAACATCTTAATCTCTCCGCCAGCTTCTAGTGTGTTTAGTCCTGCAAGCTTAGTGCAGCAGAGGAAATCGACACTCTCCCCAGCACAAGCTGATCCATTTTACACGCAAGGGGAAGCCCTGTCCTCGGAGGACCAGCTGGACGAAACGTGGGTCACGGTTTTCGGGTAGGTTTGTGCCCTTCTCTTACAAACAGCTGAACGAAGCAGTCGCTCCATGTTTTGCATAAGCAGTGTGAGCCATTTGACTTTTTTTTTCTGCCCATAGGTTTCCACCCGCATCCGCTTCCTACATCCTCCTACAGTTTGCACAGTACGGCAATATATTAAAGCATGTGGTAAGAACTTATATCGCAAGAGGATAAACGTGTTAATGTTTTTAAATCTGTGCGAAATTAGCTCTGCATGTTAGCTTGGTCCTGATGGTTAATATTTCTTACCCAAAACAGATGTCCAACACTGGCAACTGGATGCACATTCAGTATCAGTCCAAGCTGCAGGCTAGAAAGGCGCTTAGTAAGGATGGGAAAATCTTCGGCGAGGCGATCATGATCGGGGTCAAGCCCTGTATAGACAAGGTACGCTGAGATCATGTGCGAAGATCTCCATCCCACAGCCCGCTGCAAGGTTCCTGCACGATGATGAAACCTTCCGAAAGGACAAGGCCTATTTTTTTACGCTATTAAAAGTTAAATTTTATCTTGGGGTGGATGGCAGGATTAGTGGAGTAGATCTTTTTTCTTTATTGGGCTTTTCGCTGAGAATTCGGAGAAGTAAAAGGCTGGATAGGGTTTGTCTCGCTGGGATTCTTGCATTTTTAATACCGGCCCTTCCCTCCCTCCTTCCCTCCCTCCCTCCTTCCCTCCCTCTGCACAGAATGTGATGGAGAGCTCAGAGAAAGCCGCCTCTTCCTCCAGCTCGGTGTTCACCCCCCCGGTGAAGGCGGCTGGCACTCCCAGCATGCCTGTCTCCACACCTCGTCCTGCAATGAGGCCTCTCAGTGCAGCTTACAAGGCATCCAGCAGTGACTACCAGGTAAATTTGCGGCTTGTGGGAAGACTTGTGAAAAACTGGCAGCAGCACTGCCCCGTACGCGAGGCCGCTCGTCGCCGCCCTGACTACGGGTAACATGTCTACACAGGTGCTACTTGCATCTAAGAAACTGCTGGTTTTGGGAGGTGGGCGGTAACTTGCATGAATGTCGGCCTTTGTCTAGCATGTGTCTAGCTAATAAGAAGCCGCTAAGTTGATAATAAGCCTGTTTTTCTTTAACAGGTAATTTCGGACAAGCAGACGCCCAAGAAAGACGACAGTTTCGTCACCAAAGCCATGGAGTACGTGTTTGGCTGGTGAAGCCGTTCGCCTCCTCGCTGCTCCGGAAAGAGGACGATGGAACTCGGTGACTAGTAACGCCCGCGGATCACGTGACAAACTAGCTCAGTCCTGGCGGTCTCCGATGTCTGTCACCTAAGCCTGTCATAGACGCACCCTGTAAATTATATGCACTTTATGATTGTCAGCAATATACATACTCTACTGGATGTGGGTAATTAATCCATCTTATGGTTTGAAATTTAGCGCGCTTTAAGGACTTGGGGGACACTAATGCAGTGCGAACGTCGGCGGGCTGGTGGTCTCGTACGACACTGAGTTCCTGCAAAGAATTATGTTTTTCGGCTAAACGGTGGTTCTGAAACTCAGGCTAGTGAGGATTATGTGCGTTATGACTTGAATGACTCGGAGAGATGAATTTTAAAAGCACTTTTACAGAGTGCGACTTTTAAACTTTGCTTACTCCTGTAACATTGCTATTGAAAACTTTTTTTTGTAACTTTTTCTTTGTGTGAGTGAACTTGTGATGATTTCTTACTCACTGTATATCTTGCTGACATTGTTCAGTCCTTCCTAACAGATACAGTGAACACTCTGTTATGTATGTAATAAATACAGTATTATTATTACAGTGTGGAGTTTACTGCCGCAATACAGTTTGACATTTGTTATGCACTTATTGTTCCATAGGGCTGCTGAAGATGATTCTGAGTTTGAAAAACAAATAATGAAAATACTAGAGAGCACTTGTATTGTGATGAGATTTGCATTACATTTCCAGTGAATTATATCACTGAAAACTATTAGAAATGCTTTGAAGCAGTACATCCAGCCAAACGGTTACGATGACTACGCACCCGTTTCAATAAAGCCCATCTCGCCGTTATGGAGACCAGATATTAAGGTGTTTCAGAGCCTGTTTAAGCTAATGCACATCACAGCAGTTCCCAGAATGAGTAAAGCTTGCCTGCCTTGTGATGTGTCAGTGAAAATTTGGTTTTTATTTCAGCAATTCCAGCATTTTGCTTTAGAAGCACCAGCTGTTCTGTACTCATGTAAGCGAAATGGCCCCCTGTTTGACTGCCAAACAAACCGCTATGCATCCCTGCATGTAAATATTTAAGAGGAAGGTCAGTAAGGCTTGTCTCGAGGCTCTCTGTTATATCCCCAGAGCTGATGCTTGACACGTCCAGCCCAGAAGGTCGCGCAGACCCAGTCACTTGAGACCGATAGTGTGTGTGACACTAGGTCACCACGGAGGTGATATGCTGTCTGTGCCTCGCAGAGGGGTGTGAATGCAATACATCTTGATTAATTTTCTCGGAGGGTAATACTTGACATAACCTTGATGCAAGTGATTGTGAACTTGTGCACAATCTGAACTGCATGAAACTACTTCTCTTGCCTATGTGTGGACTGGGCTGATTGCTGTAAGATGTTAAACATGAAATATTAATAATTAGCCTTTCGAACCAGTATTTCTGATGGAGTGTGGATTTTAAACAGGAAAACTGTTTTGTGAGCTTTCATTATCTCTCTGCGTTTTTGTCTAATGGGTGTATACTTGTGTACCTGGGTAGGCTTTGTCACGATGCCCTGTATTATTAGCGACTCTGATTTAGTCTTGAAGTTGCCAGCAGAGGGCAGCATTCTATTTCATTATTCATAGGTTCGAACGGCGTGTTTGAATCCGCTTGAACTGCATTGTGCCAGTGATCATCAATCATGCATACACTGCGGTGATTATGTTGCGAGAGGGTGGACTCCTTTTTTTGGTAAGTGATTTTTAAAATCACATGTCAAACACATGTATACTTTTAACAAAACTCGGTAGGTTCAATTAAAAGCTGGGGTCAAAGTGGGTTTAAAATGTAATGCAACAGATGAACAGGCAGCTGCTGCCATAACAGATTTGCCATGTACCTTCCTGGGCCCCCGCACGCTATTGGAGATTGCCTGTCATTTCTGTTTATTAATTATATTTTAGGTTAATTCTGCGCCCTTACCCCGGCGCTACGGAATGAAAGATAAACCGGCGTGGTTTCCAGGCGGAGGGCGGCGAGTCGAAGGCGAAGATAATTACTCATGAAGCAGGGGGTGAAAGAGCAGATTTAATCGTGGCGACAGACGCCGTTAGTGAAACAAGCAATTAGGGAAACCGAATCTACGATGCAGCAACCAGAGTTTACTATCTAGATGCACTTTAAGGAGGAAGAGAAACAGTCATATTGAATTTGACTTGATTTCCAGACGCAAGCCTGTGCTTCCTTGAGCTATATATAGATTATAGATGTCAATTAGTAGCTGTGCATTTGGTGATCTGGAAAAATTGCATTTGACAAATCATCTTCGCATCCGTTTTGACTTTCCCCCCTGTTATTGAATCAAGCTGTGCTATAATAATGGTCAGCGTTGTATATTTGCCAGTGTGGCAGAAGCGGAAAGATACAGGCATCGCCGTGCAGTCTTTAATTTCTTTCTGTTGTTTGAAAGACAGGCAATGATGAATTAAAAACAGAGGGAAGCATCTTAGGCCCAGGTGGAATACATCAACCGAGTGACATTTCCGAATTATTTCACATTTGCGATTGTGCTGAATGTGGGATTATAATATTGCCGGGGCTCTTGTTTTTCATTAAAACTTTGTCTTGCTCTAGGTCTGGAAATGAATGCGGTTCGAGTGAAAACGAGTGCAAACGGATGGAGGTGACAGGGCTCTCTCAGAATCAAATCTAAAAACGGTGTACCTTTCAGCTGTGGAAACCAGCCGGCGGCAGCGAGCTGCGGACTCATTGCCACGTGTGAGTCCTTCCAGCGCGTGGGCTTTCCAGCCTCTGTTCTGCTGCTGATATCCCGATTGAGATTAATCTCAATATTTAGTAGGCTTACCGGGCTTAACGCGCTTAATGTACCTCCGTTTTTCTCCGTTAATAAAATATCAAAGCCTTATTTTAATCATGTTGGTTTCAGTTTTTAATTATCTGCAGGCAGCAGCAAAACACTCGCATACGTTTCTTTAGTACGTCTCTTTCTCGTCATTAATGTGAGTGTGTGTGCCCGCGCAGTTAGGGACGCTAATTAGTCTACATGGTTTGTAGTGTGTGCAGACCTTACAATAGCCCGACACCTTATCCATGGCGTTCCCCTGTCCTAAGCTGCCTGAGACAGGCTGTCGACCTCCTCCCTGTAACCTTGTCCTGGATCTGAAGCGGGAAGATGGATGGATAGGTATCCGGTTCTGAAGGCGCGTGTAGTACAGTGTGTGCCTCCCTAAACCAGGATACTGCCGCTCTGCCCTGATTTAAAATAAGACCCTTTCTTGATTTCAAGAACAAGCCTCAAACTCCGCAGAGTATCAACCTGAGCCTTAACCTGCAGGTATTGTTTACTGTGCTATTTTCATAAGCTTTTGAAGGAAAGCCTGAATCTCAGCTGGGTTCTCACTTATGACATGTATTTAAGTTACAGGCACAAATACTGCTGAGAAAAATAAACCTCAGTCCTTCACAATCACAATTTGCACATTTCGGTCAATCACAGAGCTGCTTTTGAACGTATTGTGCCTGTTAGGAGAATGAAGAAATCGGATGACTGTAAGAGGAAGTATGTACAGAATGCATAATGGATATATATATATGGAAATATGTATAGAAACGTATAGGGGTTACTGTCGACCGTTTGACGTTATGTGCCGCATCCAGTGCGAGTAGACATGCAGAAGGGTGCAGTATCTGTTCGGCAAGAAGCCTGCACGGGTATAAACGGATGAAAGGCAGCAATTTATCAGAAAACTGGGTCGAGTCTTTTACAGAAATATGCCCATTTTATGCATCTATGTGGGCTTCTGTTAATAGTTAATGGGCGGCGATCTCCGTATAATTGACGTCGGCTGAGCTCGGCTGGATGGATGAGGGCAACGTTAGGGAAATGCGGAAGGTTAATGTAAAACAGTCAGGATGCAGGGTCCCTTTGTTCATCTCGTAATCTAATACGAGAGGAGATCAGCCCCGAATTAAGGAGCTTTGCGCCGCCGATGGGACGTCCGCAAATCCCGTTACGCTCATTAATTCGTAGATTTGATTAAATCGAAAGATGCGGTAATGCGCAGCGACTGACCTGTTATTTAATCACCACGGCCAGGGAGGAGCACGGACGGCCATGTCAACAAGCCCAAGTTGGAAATGCCAGTGCTCTGTAATGAGGGGAAAGTGCATTAAGTGCAGGACGGGTAGCGGGGGCCGCGGGCGAAGCAGAAGGGAAGCGATTCGGATGGAAAAGAACGGTGCCCCCCTCCCCTTTTCAGTGGACAATTGAATAAAGGCAGAGAATCGATAACAATATCTGCCGATTACAATCATCAAGGTTCGCTTCTCTTTAGAGATTACACACCCAATTCCCCTAAGAGGCCGGTCCGATTCAGGGATCGATGGCGGAACAGGGGCGCGCGGGGTCCCCGAGTAGAGAGAGCGGATTCCGTCTAGCGCTTCTTCCTACTTGCTGATACGGTTGCTGTTCGCTGCGACGACACACAACCGGTTCGCATTACCAGTGGAGTATAAAGGTATATCGATATGCGCTCCCCCAAAACATGGATGAGGACCCCTGGCGCTTATCAAGGATCTCTGTGCGCTGGACACCAGGGCAACCTTTGGGGCAGAGATATTATAGGTGATGGATGGATACTGACCTCTACAGTATGCCTTTGCCCTTATATAAATGTTTATTCAGTGGTACCTCAGAACTCGAATTTAATCCGTTCAGAACTCTGGATCGAATCCCAAAAAGTTTGAGTTCTGATCGAATTTTCCCCGCTTAAGAAATAATGGAAAACTAATTAATTGGTTCCCAGCCCAAAAAAATACACCTAAATATAGCATTTAAACACAAAATGAGCCGGATAAAACAAGAAGAGTATATACTGTACTAAACACATCTAAGCACATTGATCAAAACAGTAATGTGTAAAGTAAGAAAAAATATGTATCCAAACAATGTGTCCTGCCCCATCCGCTCCTTCCGTGTGCCACGCCCCCTCGTTAACCCCGTGTGGAATCAGCTGTTTCTCGTTGTTGTCATTAGTCCTCTGTATTTCCTCCGCGTTTCAGTTTGTTTCCCCAGTCCAGTCATTGTATTGTCCGTCTGCGTTTTGCATGCCTTACCTGTACTTAAACCCCGTATTCCCCGATACCCTGATGTCTGCACCTTTGTCTCCGATCCGTGCCCGCTCGGCACAACAGTATTATTATAACTAAACGTACTAATGGTTTATTATTAAAATAGTAAATAAGAAATCTTTATTTTAAAATGTATTTTATTATATAATAATTACTTTTACTGTTTATCATAGTCAATGTATTTGTACTATCTAAATATGTATTTAGTTAGTGTAAACATGCACGGTGCTATCACAGCTAATGCGAGGCTGAGACTGAAGCTTTACCCTTTCTTTCTGCTGAGAGACGCGACTCGTGACTCATTTCCCCACGCCTACAAGTTATATTTGGTCAGCGTTCACGGTTTGACTTCTGAGATTCAGATCGAGCTCTAGGTAATTTTTTTAAACTAGTTGGTTCAACTTTTAAGAAATTCGAGTTCTGAGTATTTCCCACAGTTCCATTATAATTTTTGTATACTTTATTTATGGATGTAAAACAAACATGGTCATCTTTTTCCTTTATATGATCCTGACATATACTTCACTGCCATGAGAGCTGCCTCTCTCCTGGGAAGGCTTTCCACAAGAGTTTGGATTGGGGGAAGGCCCTTTTCTGTTCCAACATGACTGCACCCCAGTGCACAGAGCAAGGTCCATAAAGACATGGTTGGGTGAGTTTGGTGTGGAAGATCTTGACTGGCCTGCACAGAGCCTTGACCTCAAACCCATCAAACACCTCTGGGATGAACTAGAATTGAGATTGCGAGCCAGGCCAACATCTGTGCCTAACCTCACAAATGCTCTTTTGGATGAATGGGCAAAATTTCCTACAGACACTCTCCATAATTCTGTGGAAAGCCTTCCCAGAAGAGAGGGGGGAATAGTTAACTCCATAGTGATGGCTCTGTGTTTAGAATGGGATGTCATAAAAGTTCCTGTAGGTGTAATGGCCAGGTGTCCTTATAGTGTACGTCAGGGTATATGAATTTTTGCCAACCTAATTAAAAGGATATAAGGATGGAAATTGCATGGGATCTTTTATTGCTGTAAAAATATAAAAGTAAATTCATACATAAACTGAAGCATTTTCTATTCCCACTTATCTTATGCTGGGTTGCGGGGGGTCCGGAGCCTATTCCGGAAGCTACTGTTACGAGCCAGGAAAAAACCCAGGGCGGGGCCCCACCCCATCTCAGAGCACTCACACCATTCACACATACGCCAAATTCATACATATGGATATTTTTTTAATTTGTTACATTCTTGCAAACTCATCAATCTACCAAGCAGGCCCAGGTACTGTTCCGTCTCAAATTCTGCTAACCAGGTTTTTTTTTTTGCAATACTGTGAATGGGAAGGAGCCAAGTCATTTTTTCTTTATACCCAGGGACCAACTAATATCTGAAAGCTGCGGTTGAACCTCATAGATATGGGGCCGCAGTGACATTCTTATATCATTTAAGGGTTATATAATGTTATTACGGTATTATACTGTATATGAAGAGTATTAGGCAATGGCAGGTGTCAGTCTTGCCGGCTTCTCTTTATCTGTCCTTTCGTGACCTCTTCGGTGTCGCCCCCCAGAGCCCAGCACCAGCATCACATCCTGTGAGTCGGGAGGAATCGGCTCTGCATGGGTCCTAATGGAAATCTCGGCCCTCACACGGGCTTGCGAATGGGGAGGAAGCGGAAACCACGGCAGCGCCGGCTGCCGTTGGTGCAGCGACGTGCATCCAGCTGAGCCGGCGCGGGCCGGATCACAGCGGGTTCCACGGCACTCGGCATTTCCAGGCCTCGCGCATCCCCTCGCGCATCCCCTCGCGCATCCCCATCTGCTGCGCGGCGGCCGCTGACTTCCCTCCAACACTGTCGGCGAGGTCGCGGCGTTCCCTGTTTACCGCCTTGTCACGTCATGTCGGTGACATTGGGGAGGGAGCGGGGGAGAACGAGGTTCGATTTGGTTTACGCACCCCCCCCCCCCGCCCGCCCCGTCACCGGCATAGTTATCCAGAGTGAGGCAGACAGGGTGATCGCATGTCATGCAAAGCGCATAATGGCGACTCCTCTGACAAGCGAAGACTGCCGTTCTCCTGTCAGCGATCTGGGTAAAGTGTGCACCGGAGAGAGGTACCGTTTCCCACCGGAGGAGACTGGTGACGTCTCCATAGGCCGCGCACAGGATGGAGACAGGGGAGTGAGTTTCAGGCCTGTATCATGGCAGAGCGCTGATATGATGTTATCTCTTCCCCTGTTTGATCACCTGAATGACAAGTGGCAGCGGCTCTGGGGAACTTGTTATCGCATCTCTGACCGAAGTACGTGCGCCTGCCAGAAGTCTATCTGCAGCACATCAGTCACATGTGCACTCATCCCTGCTGCCTCTCGATATCAGCCTGCGCCCGGGCGCCCGTTTCTTCAGCCTTGTAGGCCGAGCAACGCATCCTCTTGATTAAAAACGAAGAGGGGCGAGACAAGGGGAATTTACTCAGGAGAGACTGCCCCACCCAGCTGCTGCTACTCCAGGTCCGCAAGTTAGTCAGAGCGCACAGGTGACGCCTGACGCGGCGGACCCAGAATATGATGTTCTTGTCTCCCGTGGTCCAGCGTGGCATCTGGGCTTATTTGGGCATGGCTGCCTTTTTCCCAGTCCTCCCTAATGTGGATCCAGTTCCTCTGCAGTCAGTGAATGTTTTTGGGGTGAGACATCGAAAGAAAGGACTGGGGAGGCATTGCATAGCCCCCTCCCCTCCCCGCGCTGCACGGTGGCTCAGTAGGGGACGCTGTGACCTGAAACCTCCAGGATTGTGGGTTTGATTCCCTTCCCCTGTTCTGTGTACATGGAGAGCGCAGATTCTTTCAAGTACTCCATTGTCCTGCCCTAGTACGGACACACATTGCTCATAGCATGTAGGTGTGTGTATGTGTGTGCCTGCCCTACAATTGCCTGACCCCCCCCCCCCCCATCCAGGATATTCCTTGCCTTGTGCCCTTTATTTCCTGGGATGGGCTCCAGGCTCACCACGATCCTGTTGCGGAGAAGCAGTTATGGAAGATGGATGGATGGATGGATGAATAACCCTTTGTCTAGGACATTTATTTAACTGCAGGTTCAATTGCTTCTTCTACCAGACATAAAAGTGCGTCCAGCTGAGCTTGGAGCAGGACCCTTATTAGTATTAGATATAGCAGCGGTTCCCAGCCCGGTTGTCGGGGAACCACAGGTTATCTGACTTTTTTGGAGCGACGACCGGACTGGGAAACACTGTAATATAGTATCAGCTAAAGGGGGGGGGGGGGGCTTCTGGGCATGGCACCTCCCTGAATGATTCTCATGCTGTCTGCCTGCTACCATCTAATTCCAAGCCGGTATTCCAATATCATGTATATTGGTGGCTTCACACGTTGCTTCCGGCCCCCTGCACAAGAGGCTCCCCAACAGCCATGCCCTCTTTGAAATTTGGAGGAAATTGGTAGATGGGAATAAAGGAAACATTTTTCTACGGTGATCCTAATGTTTATGGAAAGAACATTTTTACGCTCCTTAAAATCCCGTGCCTGGCCACGGGAAAATGCACATTAATGGGAAACGGTCTCTCTCACCCGGAAACCCGTGACATTTACTGCAACATTTTATGCGCTGACCTTCTTCTGCCGGCCTCGTCGCAATTAAAGCGTCACAACGCATGTGACACACATTGGTGACATGCGAGAGTTGCTTCCGTGATACCCTAAAGGGGGCCTCATTCCGGCTGTCTCTCCATGAGCAGAGAGGGAATTCCACCGAACATACTGCCTCTCACTTCACGCACAGGAGGGTTTCAAACTGCAGGACCCGGTAGCTGGAATAAAGAAACATAAAGGAGATGCAAACAGGATCCGTCTACTTTGCGTCTCCTTTCTCTTTGCCGTCTCCATGCAACCGACGCATAGATTTGATGCCTCCGGTGGGCTGCAGAGACCCAGCAACCTACACGGCGTGCCCTTTCTGTAAAGTGAGCGGCCGGGGGTAGAGTGATTGCCCGCTGCTGGTTGGGAATCAAGGGAAATAGGCACTAAACTCCCCCCACAGTGGGAACCAAAATCAGCCCTTAAACGGATTTGCAGCAACGTCGGGTAATAGCAGTCTGTGGAAAATCGAGCTGCCATTACAGAGGGGGAAAGAACCAACTCTTTATAGTCTAGACTCTGCTACTTGTCCTCCCTGTGGAGGAGGGATAAAGGGAGGTGAAATCAATAAAGATCTTCGGGGGGGGGGGAGGCGACATTGGATATTCCGCATAACTTACTCACCAAGACTCGGGATTTAACATAATTTGGCATGACTCAGCTACAGAATCTGCCCACTCATCTGATACTTAGGGGCTTGGTTTTCCGCTATCTCAGCGGGGGTCCATTTTTCTGTATTTATTCCATTAGGTGTCGCGGGATTCGACAGCCAAGAGCTGTGCCCCACCCCCCAGTATAATTTGTCGCTTACTTTGTTAACATTCCCTGGCAATGGATCCCGAAAAGCCGTATTACACCCTGAACACAATCTCATTAGCACTCATAGCAACAAAAAGCTGTAGTAGGAGGCAGTATGCCAATGAAAGTAACAAGCAATGTTCTCCATTAAACTGCAATCTGTGCATTCAAAATATTAGGGCGTGGAGATGTTCAATCGCCTCTGAGATGTTTCTGTTTGAATGGAGCTCTTTTTATAGCCTGGGAAGGGGGAGAGATGTATTATATTATGTATTATAGCTATGAAATCGGATGAAATTCCAGGCACCACTGTTGTTTCTCTTTTTTCTTCCCACGATCAAAGAAATTGTTCTATCAAATGCCTGTGGCCTGCAAACACAGTGAGCTCTGTAAAGAAGTGTTTTTTCCCCCTTCCCTGGGAGAGGAAAGCCTTTAGCACTGAGATCGACACCCTCAGTACATTGAGCCAGGAAAAGAAGCAATATCTGAGGGTTTGGGCTGCTTTTCAGCAGCAGTGTTAATGAAAGGTCTTAGCAGTTTGTGTTACTTGCCAGTATTTAGCTACGCTCGCCAGCTCGCTGAGATAGGAAGGGGACGAATCAGCTGGTCCGGAGAGGACGTGGTCATAGGTTCCTGTTGCCCCTAACACCCATTCAGCCAATGGGATGCTTCTCTTCGGACCCTATGTTTTTAAAGACGCCGACTCGTTCCTAGTGTAGGGAGCTGTTTGTCCAACATTATTCATGTCAGAGCCTGCAGATAAACAGGTGTAGAGTCAGTGGGTGGGGGAACAAGATGGTGCTCTCTGGGGTTTGAGCTGCAGGAGAGAGAAATGTGTTTTCTTAATTTTTTTGCCATCTACAACTGAAAAAAATGCTTTCATCCTACCCCATGCCATAACCTCTTTTAGAATTATTAAATGAAGTTGCTGGCATCTTGATGACTGTTTGGCTGCTGTTCATGGAGCAGATTTATTCTTTTTGTTTTAACTTTATGATTTCACAGGGTCATTTATGCATGTGGTGGAGAATGCGAATCAATAACACATATTACTGGTTTGCTCTTAATCTTGGGTGAGTTTTTTTTCTTCTTCATTAGGCTGTTAAAATAAATTGCTAAGGTGCACTACAGGCTTGCATTTCAACAGAGGGAAGTACGCCATGATGAATTTGATAATGAAACAGCACTGAACATTTCAGAAGTGAAAAGCCGTTTTGAACCTTGTGATATATCACGTCTCTGTTTAATGTCACTCTTTTGTCTGAAGCAAATTCTCATTCACACCTGTGGTGTAGCATCTAGAAGCACAACTGCTCTCCAAATGGATCTAATTAAGCCACAGAACACACAGATCCTACAAAGGAATTCTGGGTAATGAAATTCCCGCATTGGGGCATTGTTGTTGTGACCAACTATGAGTTCCTCAAGACAATATTTTGAAATCCAGGTCCAAGTTATTGAAAAGGCAAATTTTAATAAATTGGTTTTATTTATCGCTATTTGAATACTGCTCTGAATTTTTGGCTGTATCATTTCTAGAAAAAGACACTAGACAAGGCAATGGTGTACAATTTAGGTTGTGCATATGTGGCTATTGTGCACATTTGAAATTAATGAATGAATTCAAATTAGCGCTAATTGACGTTTGAAACAGTAACAGCTGTAAGAAAATAATAGAGAAAAAACATCTTTGTTGGGGTCAAAGGAAAGAACATTCTATGAAGACTAAGATTTTTATTCTTAGTGGGAAAAAATATTTTTAATTGTTATTTTTGCATCAGGTTACTGTCAAAAGGTTTCAAAGTATATTAATACTGTACTTTCACCGTAACTGTTTAGTCAATTTCTTGATTTTTCTTAAACTGCTGCGCGAGTTGAATAACTGGGCTGAAAAAAGCAAATCGCTGAAATCCAGCATGAATCCATGTTGGATTTGGTCATTAAAGATGGCCTTGTTTGTTTCATTGAGTTCAGGTCATTAGCTTTCTTCATGAGGAAATGAAGCCATTATTGTTTAATATGAGCCTTTGGATGTTTTTCAGTACGCCATGGTCGGTTCTCTGCTATTATAGTATTGCTGTATTTGCTTAGTGCTTGCTGTAATCCCAAACAGCTTAACATGTCTTCTGCCTTTGACTCTTCCATACAGGTTCTTATCTAGACATATTTGCTTTTAACATGGTTGAACCAGTCCCACAATAATCCAGCAGTACCCTCCATGCTTGTAAGCCAATCACTAATTCTCTTTTGTGTGTATGTGTGGGTGGGGGGGGGGGGGGGGTGGTCTGTGCATACGGTCAATTTTTAAACACCCAGCCACTAGGCTTGATTACTGAAGGATGTTTACTTTCCGAGCAGCAATTACACTGGACCAGAGTGCCCTTCCTTCGAGGCAGCAAACCGACCCAGTGGATGAGCTCCAGACGGCGTCAGATACTGCAAAGCACAGCAGCCTTCATAAAGCTGTGTCCTTGGCCCCCGCCCGGCTACGGCCCCCTGAAAAGCCGGGGGGGGGTGACGTGGCAGCACTTAAGGCCCGTTACCTGCCCCTCCTGACTCAGCACCCTCTCTTCTGGCCTCACAGAGACCTCTTAATCCTAAAGAGCAAATTTCTGAAGGCAGCGCAGGGAGCGTGTAGCCAATTCAGATAGTTTCCCCCTCTCCAGGGCCAGGCAGCTCTTGTGGAGTGTCCCTCCCCAGGTAGGAGGACAAATTTGCCAAAATTATAGGCCAAACATTCAGTCAAGGAGCGAAATTGCCAGGCTGTTGATTGCAGCCCATTGCTGCAAACGTGCCTTACAAACACCTGGAGAGTGTTGCACGACGCTCCCATTCTCCCAAAGTAAGGGGAGATTGAGGGAACTCACCTTTTTCCCCCCACATACACTCCTCTCCTGTTTGTCCTCTGCTTAGTGTGGCCATTACTGCGGAGTGATTGATGCTAGCCTTCACCAGAATAAGCTCTTTCCAAAGGCTCTGTGACAGGCTGAGGCCCATCAGTCTGTCAAGACAACTGCCCTCCTCTAGGATGGATTGGCGCTAATGCGTTTTGCATTTTGACAAGAATGTCCCCGGTGATAATGTTACGATGTGGGTGGAGATCCGAGCGAATCGCTGCTTCAGACTTCGCGTCGTAGCTATACAAAGTGCGTAGGAAGCTACAGCTGAACCGGGCAGGTTAAGCAGGTAGTCAAAGTCTCGTTTAAGTCGCAGTTATAACGCTAGCTAAACTGAAGTTGATTCAAATAGTTGGAAATTATACTGGGGTCATAAAAGGCGTGAAAGTGTAAAAAGAAGTAGAAACGCACGTCATAAATATACTTTTATATTGTCTTGTTTATATTTCCCTTGACGTAATGTCTACAGTTTTTAATTCAGGTAGTGATCTTATATCCGTATGGTTTATTTATTTGTCTTTCCGCATGAAACTGGAAAACTACTATGACCTCCTTGTGTATTGTTTTCCAGTGCTTTGAAAATAGATCGTTAGTCATTATAAATTCAAGTGCTGATATTTAATGTTTTAACTAACACTTCCAAGTTTACTTTACTAAAGCTCACAGAATGCTTAGCTGAACCTAAAAATTGTCTTGAATATTTTTATTATACTTTTGATTTCAAATAGCAATGTTTTAGACATATTTCACATAACACTATCGGGTGGCAGTTAAAATGACAGATCCAGTATTTCTCCATACAGTACGTCATTGGCGCATTACCTTTTCCGTGGGAATTGTTGCATACAGTAGTTAAGAGAAAGGCTGGTATTTGCAGAAAGCGAAAGATTAATTACCTCAAAATGACTGAGAAAACAGATATTCCTATTTTCTGCCAAGATTTGTATTCATTGTTTTGAAAAAGCGTTTTCAGCACTTCTATAATGTGTTCAAGCAATCATGTATGATTTGCTTTGGTGGTTTCGAGCTGTACGTCACATTCTTTTAAAATAATGATTCAAGAAGCCCCCAAATCGGATGAAAGGAATTTAGGCAATAGATGTAGCGTATAACTTAAACTTAGTTTAGAAAATGTCATTTTGTGAGTTTGTCCACAAAATTATGGATCAATTATGGATTCATCGGAAAATTGGTCTCACGTAACTCGATTCATTTTTTATCACTTGCAATCAACACGACGCTGAACACTCATATTAGCATGTTGTCTATTGTAGCTGTTAAACTCATGATGTCATAACATTATCGTATTTATATTGGCACGATTTTCCAGACTGCTCCATTAGCGGATCGTTTCGAAATTAATTATGCGTGAACCCCAAAAGAGACATTAAAACAACCAAGTCTTCATCTCTGAAGTTCTGAAAAAAAAACGCATTCGATGTATAGTTTCAGTAAATCTCCCGAGTTTAGTCCATTTAAATCTGTTATTTAAAAAAGTATAATAATGTTTCCCCCCTAAAAGGACATGCGCTTATACCTTCGTGTCCATGCATCATTACACTTAACGTCAGCAAAAATAATTTATAGGCCTAAGTAAAAGTGAAGGAAGATCGGTGAGTTTATATTCGCGTCGGCTCAAAATTGAGCGCAATACAGAAGCGCCTTGCGAGACTGGGGAAATTGAAATGAAACCAGACCTCCAGTAATTCAAAAGCCGATTGCTCTCATTTTTTCACAATGCCAAAATGTTGACAAGCATTTCAAAAGCCATTCTGGAGGAAAAAGGGGAGAGGAATTGTGCCATTTCTCTTCTTTCTGCACTGCGGGGATCGGCCTTAATAGAATTTTGCTCTATATTTTCGCAGTATTTAAAGGCATTGGAAGTGACTGAATCAATTGTTTGTGTCTGTAGGGTATGCATTAGAGTACTTGTGATTGTATTATTTTGTTAATGGGTAGCTGGCAGAATGATCACTTAATTAACCTCATGTATTAGTGGGAAAACGAAAATGTCTGCTACATCAAATGGAAAAAAGATGAAAAAACTATGGATTTCTGCATTTTTGTACGACAGAATGGGTGAAAGTTGTTTTCATAAGCACTTACTGTTACTTAAAATTATGATTACTGTTTCATAACTCCAGCTACTGCATTTTGCTATGAAATAACACCAGGTTGCAGAACTGATTTAATTTTTTTTTTACTTTGGAGTTAAATGAGAGCAAAATGAGCTAAATTATTTAAAAGACCAAATGTTCTGTGAACGAGGCGCCATTATTTTTCATCTTGATGTGTAAACTTGCAGAAAAGCCATTTACGAATTACCAGCGATGAGTGATCTTATACTTAGATGATTTTACTGCGGAAGCACTGATTCAGAACTGGTCTAATACTATACTTGTTCTGGTTATTGGCTTTTATTTCGATTATTTATTTATATATTTTTTGCATGTAGGATAATGCGCGACAGAAAAACCGGAGGCTGCAAGCTGAATTTACACGGTCATTACCAGCAGCGTCGGCGTGCCAGGAGTTCATTAATATGAAGCAGGGTTTAGCTGACCGTTTTTACTCTTGATGATTTGCGTAGGAAAAGCAGCCGCTACACTGCAGCGATTTCAACAACGTCAATAACTCCAGCGCTATCATCTAGGGTCGCGAACCCCCCGTGTTGTTAAATCCATCATCAGAGATAACTGGCCAGGCGCGGAGCGGAAACGCCGCCACTCCCTTGTAGGCCTCGACCCCCCCGGGGAGGAAAGGCTGGATCCTTAACACTGATACCCCGCTCTGACGGCTCTGCTTGGGAAGGCTTAATCTACATTAAGATCCACCGCTCAGCCTCGGGACACTGAATAATGAAATCGCAGCCCACTGGACCGTATGTGGGGATCTGATCTACTTGGACATTTTCACTGTCACCGACTCTGTTTCCCTTCACCTGCCGAAAGATGGAAAGCTTTTTTATTCCCCC
>JABFEB020000035.1:9308693-9321799 GCA_019775895.2 Stomatorhinus ivindoensis
GAACCTAGGTGGGGACTCGAACCCAGGTCCCAGAGGTGTGAGGCAACAGTGCTAACCACTGCACCACCATGCCGCCCTGTCTGCCGATCATTCTGTAAAAAAATCGTGAGAAAATCATATTGTGAAATCATGAATCGTATTGAATCGTGAGTTTAATGTATCGTTACATCCCTAATAACTAATATGTTTATTATCATCATTAGCTGATGTCGAATCTGTGTTGACTCCCAGGGAACTTACAGAGCCCATTTCTCCAGAATGTTCCATTTTTTGTCTGTATCCTCAAGCTTCCCAATGTGCATTCTGTTACTACCTTAATGTGTCTTAGACTGCAAAATAGCACTGTGACTTTAAACAGAAAGATCTTGACACATTATATTCGTTCCCCGTGACTTATTTGGATTTTACGCTTCTGTGCTGAGGGTTGCACATTGGCTCAGTGGGCAGCACTGCAGCTTCACACCTCCGGCGCTCTGGGTTTGACTCTAAAATAGCCTGCAGGCTCAGTGACGGTGCCCTGTGACGGCCCGCTATCCCATCCAGGGTGTACCCTGCCTCATGACCTGCTTGGCATGAGGGCCAGGCTTCCAGGGACCCCATGCTGGATGAGTACTTTATAGAAAATGAAGGGATGGAATGGCTTTTAATGACACTCAGGTTGATATTTTTCAGCGGTGTTTAAGATCACTCAAACCCTAAATTTGCATGGGCCCCCCTGTTGGCTACAAATAATCACTGCAATAAATATTAAATCAACATATTCCTTAATTTGAAGATGTTGAAGCAGCGTGTTCTGCTAACCAGCTACCTGATTAGATAGCTTCTGCTAGCTTTTATTTAGTTAGTTTTAGTTTTTGTTTATTTAGTTTTTGAAACATCTGAGGTGAAGTGATTGGTTGGATGAATAGAAATTATGAATGATTGATACCTTCTGCCAACACTGCCTTGGGGCCACCTTAACCCTGCATTGTCTGCACAGTACAGAAGTTGGAGAATGAGAATGATGTGGCTGTTTCCAAGTGTGACATTGCTTGTGAATTCTGAAGGGCCAGGTGCACTGGAAATTGGCTTGAAATGAAGGGTTTCTGAAGCACTCAAAACTATACAAATCTTTAATGTAATATTATCGAGCATTCGTGAAATATCTCAGCAATGTGCTTTTGGACATTTTAATTCATTTCCCTGACAGGCAGCCGCGAGAAGGTTCCTTTAATTATGGACGCCTTTGTGCGCATCGCACGATAAGAACAAGTGCTCTATTCATTTGGGTGAAAGTGAAGAGAAAGTTCGCTAAAGTCGCGATGACTTTGCGGGACTTGCCCTTGCTCTGGTTGATTTTGATGCAAACTCAACACCGTTCAAAGCGGGGAAAATCAGTTATTTTTCACTCTAGCGCACTCTGGGTCATCCATAATCATATATGATTTTAGAAGGCAACTAAGTTTCAGACTGTAGGGTTGGCTTTAAAGTAGATTTCAAAAGTGCATCCGTGAGTCTGTTTTCAACAATTATTGCAACAATTATTTATTCGTCGGACAGGGGTTAAATTGTATTTTTCCCCCAGTATGCAATTCAATCTTGTCAGCACAGTTAGCCGTGACAGGCAAAACACGCAGCCGCCTATATTCTGCTGGGGGGTGGCTTCCTGATCATGAAGACCATGCCGCTGAAGCTTGAGATATTATTCCTTAATATTCTCACATGACAGGAATTATGCTGGTGGTTTGTGATGCCTACAGTGCTTAATGCAGATACCATCATACTGATTGGGGGGGGGGGGTTTCTATCCTACCCTGGCTTCAAACCCAGGGCTTTTTTTTGACTGGGGGTGGGCATGTAACATGAGAACAACAGACAGACCAGGGTCATGTGACTCACAGTGTCATATCGTCCGCTGGGTCAGGAGATAAGGAGTTATCTTTGGGACTATATATTCCAAAGGAATGAGGAGACTGACCCCCAACGGCCATTATCAGATGAAGTCAACTACTCGTCTTGTAATCAGATTGGACAGGATAACAGGAATGCTGTCATGGGCCTTTTTAAATTATTGTTTCCTGATCGCAGATACAGTTCACATATTTCACAATGCCTGCTCCTGTGCCAAAATCTGGATAAAATTCTTTAATCTCCTCTATCAACCAGCTTGCGGGTTTTATAATTCGTTCTAGAAGAAAGGAACTGCTGCCAGTGTCTATCGCTGGCCATACAAATCGAATCTGATAATCCATGAATAAACAAACTCAATACATCAAGGGGCAAGCAGAACCCTGCCGCACAAACAACTCCAGGCTCTTGTACTATCATGACTCTGTAAGGAGCCCGGACCCAAAATGTGCCACCTCTCGCACGCGCATGTGCCCCTCCTCCTTAAATATGACTTCCACCCTCCAACAGAAAAGCACGGCAGCGTCAATGACGATAACAGATTGACGGCCTTGGTTCCAGTGACAACAGTAAATTACCTTCGTTGCGTCGGCCCGCTTCCGTGATCACAGAGCCCACCTGACATCCTCAGCGATGGCTGCCATGATGATATACACCCTCGTTGGAAGTAGTTTGTTTACTCCTCCTGCACTGTAATGGCTGGGAACTGCAACGGTAATGAAATATTTTACATCCCAAACGGCCCAGATGGAGAGCATGATAATATGCAATCATGTGCTGAAATTAAACCCCCGCCCCTCACCTCCCCCAAGAGTCCCAACCCCATGCCAAAGCAAATGGCCAAAATATCATGACCTCAAGCCATGGCTACACACCCTCCTCTACAGATGTGTTAAATAATTCACCTCAGACGCCCTCCATTAGAGACCAGTGACTCACATATTCAGGAAACATCAATCCACAAACACGCACGAGGGTCCCAGATGTTGCCTCATGCCGCGTTTATGTGGTTCTGTTTGTTTACTTGAGTCCCGACGTGATGCTCCAAATTGTACCTCAATGGGAACAGCCGATGCAAAGAGCGTGATCTTAATATCGGAAACGACTCAGTATTTGAAATGAGAGAAAAGCTCTTGCCACGGAGATTTATTTCCTCACATAATCTCAAAGCCAGCCCTTTTGAAAACGATTTCCTGGCCTGGACGTTCCAGGCTGACGATGGGGGAAGCGGATCATTCTCCAAGAGATGACCCTCCATCAGAATTTAAAATGCCATTTACAAATAGAGGAATGAGGCACAATTTCATCAAAGCTTTAAAAGCCTCAGATCGACTTGAAACAATTACAGAATTTCTTGCGGCAATTTCACTCTCTCACTCTCTCACACACACACACACTTGCTCTCCCCCACCCCACCCCACCCCCCACTCTCCCTTCTCAATTTAAATGGGCCAGGTTATTGGAATTTGTAATCGCTGCAGGGACATTATTTCACGTTAATGCAGTCCAATAGGTAGTGTAATTGTTTGCTCCCAGGCAGTGGGGGAACGCGAACCCGGGAGACGGATCGGTTAAGGGGGGATCAGAGGTGAGTGGCGGGGGCCGCGTAGATGCCCCGAACCCCCTCCTCCAATTGTCTGTGTCTGCATGGGCACGGCACGTCCATAATGAGATTCTGTAATGATCATACAAATGGCCACAATTATGGAAATGTCCCGTTAGAACGGAGCACCCTGTTTTTACATCCCCCCCCCCCCCCCCCCAGGGGCCTGGGGGCATCTTGACATACACCAGGGAAGAGAACGTTCCCCATTCACTGACCGCAAAAGCCCGATTGGAGCCAGCTGCCGCCCCCCCAAGCCCCCACTTTTTGAAAGCTTGATTGCCCTCAATCATCCCTCCCCCCCCCCCTACTTCATTCCCCACTGCTGACTGCCAGGGTGATGGGAAAGGGGCGGGTGCTCGGAGACAGTGGGTCACCTTGGAGGACCCCACCCCCACAGACGAGATGTTTGGCATTGAGCTGGACTGGGCCATCAGGGTGGCTGACGGTTTGGTATGACTTCAGCCGAAGCCGCTGAGAAGACAACCACACAGATTCACTAAGATCAAAGCTTCCCAATTAGCTTGGGGGGGGTAGATGGTAGACACATGTGAACATTGCTTATCTTTAGCCTTCATACCTCGCGGGAGGATTAACAATGTAGTTAAGGAGCAAAGCTTAAAATATTGTGGCATTTCAAGCCCCAAAATACCCCCATGTTGTTTGCCTGAACTGGTGACCCTGCTCACCACGTCAGGCCTGGGCCTGGGGGAGACGTGTTCTCACAGAAAGGGGGGGGGGGGGGCTGCTATTTTAAGCACTATTTGTAGGGTTATTTTTGCTGTACACAGCACGTGCCAGGTAACTCGAACACGGATGTCACATCATGCGCTCACGTAAGTTTCACCCCCGCCCCCGATCCTCAGCGTTTTCACTGGTTATTTATACGACTGCTTGCTTCCTCTCCGTCAGTAATTCTCATGCCAGTCCCAGGAGTTTCAGCTGCCTTTTCTTCTGGTGGTCGTTCCTGTTCCCATCAAAAAAGGATTATTCATTTCTGTCCCTTTTGGTCCCCATCGCCAAACTCCCAGTCTGGCACCATCGCTTCCTTGAGCCAAATCAGCTTTGCCATTTGATCTTGTCTCTTTGCATGCATTACCACAGTCTTTGGGCTGTACCTGCACCCAGAGACCCTTAGGCGTCAAGGAGCCTCTCAGACCAAATTTCTGTTCATTAAGATTAATGAACCTGATTTGTGATTCTCAGAGACTAATCTTAAAATGTTTGGTAACGCTTTTCATTAAGTGCACCTTCGTAATGCATTCATTATGCATTCATAGAACATTCAGCACACCTTCATAATGCATTCATAGAACATTCATAAGCAGCATGCAAGTACACCGTAACATCCTAATATGCCTTAACAGCTTTAATATACATTAATAACAAACACTGCATGATTATACAATTATGTTTATTATTATTATATAATGTTTGTAACTAATGTATATTACAGCTGTTAAGGGATGTTAGGATGTTAAGGTGTACATACAGTACATGATGTTTATGAATGTTTTATGAATACTTAATAAATGTATTTTGAAGATGTACTGAATGTTTTATGAATGCAAAATAAAAGCATTATGAAGGTGCAGTTAATGTAAAGCGTTACCAAATGTTTTTTTTAATTAATGGAAGGTATATAACTTAATGTGACTTAATAATGAGCTACTTCCAGCTCAGATAACAGCCCTAAGCCATTTCTATGTTTATTCAAGGCTTGTAGCATGAAAGGACCTATTAGCAATGATACAGGAACATGCAAACCCTCAAAAAAATCAGAGACGAATAGTTAATGCTAATGAGACAGGTAACAGTAGCCCACTCACAGTCAATCAAAAGATCTGCCGATATGTAATACCTACTTGGATGATGCATGGAGACACTTTGTGGAAGAACATTAACCACACTCCATTTGAAGCGCACAGCCAAAGGATAATTTTAGCAGTTTTTATAGCCTGCATTGGTAGAGTTATTTTGCTGGCACAGAGACCAAAAGTTGTAAAGAACACCACTGGATCACTGATGACCGCGGGAAGCGAGGACCTCAGCCTAGTCATCCAAAGCAGGCCACCTTTCCAGCAGTGAGCTGACGGCTTCTTTAAGCTCACGGCAGTGCCATTGGTGGGGGAAAAAAACATTGAAAGTGCCCCCAACACCCAGGCAAACAGTGCTTTCTAGAGCAAACCGCTTCCAAGTCCAACCATACCAAAGGACCCTGATATTTCATATTTTCTGGTGCTCCTCTGAAGATGCTGGAGATAAAAAAATGTGACAAATTATCAATAAAGAATATTGAGGGCATTGCCAGGGTTCAGACTGGGGCCACGATTAGTCAGCGTAGTCGATGATGTAGACACTGAAAATGCATCGACATCAATATTTTAAATCAAAGCATTTTATGAGTTATAAAATGCTTCATTATAGCGCTTCAATTCAAAATCACTACGTAGCCGTAGGAGTAGTTCAAAGTATCACTAAACAAAAAGACACTTTTACGCTGCAAAGTTTCAATGGTTTGCCATGGTGGCACTAGCGCAATGCACGAGTTCCAGTGGAAACACACGGGCGCGGTTCTGGATGATGGACCGCCAGAGTAGGTAAAACTACTGCATTGTCTATTCATGTTTATTAAAGTTCCATCAGTATGGAGAGCTTTTTAATATCTTTTGTATTTGTAGGTGCTAAATACATTCATTATTAAAGCTGTAAAGAATCTCCATTGAATAAGCGTTTGCAAAAAATGTTTAGGCTGGAATCTGGGCATATTCTACACTGACCAGTGTGTGTGTTCATGCACATTGGGTTTACTGGGACCAGTCTTATTACCATAAAATAAAACTGAAAGGAAAACAGAAACTAATTTTTAAAATTAAATGAAAACTATATTTACCAAAAAAAAACGTGTTGGACTTTAATCAGCAAAAAGAACAGCACATTGTCTTTTTACCTAGTTTAACCACAATATCTCCTCATCGTAAGATGTTGTAGTTGTTAAGCTGTCCCTCTCTTTACTGCAACAATACTTCTTATTGCTTACTTGATTTACGAAAACAGTAGCATGTGGTGCTTCACTAACTGAATGTAATATGCATAAAGATAAGCCAAATTTATACAGAATACTAACTGTTGGGCATCACAATATCCATTAATATTTTTGGCATACTACTAATCTGCTTATCAAATTCTGGGGGACAATAACATCTGTACAGTGCTGAAAAGCCAGCGTCCATTATCTAATGCCCTGCAGTAACATACAGTTTGGTGTTGTCAAACAAAATAGATGGTCAATCTGAATTTCAGGAGGGAAATGAATTGTTCAAATTAAATCGACCAATTGGTAAAAGAGTAGACAGATTAATCCATAGAAAAATAGTGGTTAGTGGCAGCACAATAGACATCGGGAGGATTCAAATGAAAGGTCTCCCCCAAGCCTTTCTTAAAATGCATATCCCAATGTTCTACCATGGATTTGCAGTCAGGGGAAGCAGAGCCTCACCAGACATAGTCAAAGAAAAATTGCATTTATGAAAAGTTAAAAGTAATAATCATAATAATAATGATAAAACAAATATATTTTTCCAGTGAACTTAAAAATGTTACTTCTACATGATTACACTCGTTTTTTTATAATCAGTCTCAGCAAATATGTGGATCTCAGCTACAAACTGGGATAGATGAGAGGCACCAGCAGCGACAACCTCATCCTACCCCCTGACTGGAACCCGTGCAGTGACTGGATGGAGCGCAGGCACGAAGCGTGTCCCTGCTACTATCTCCCAAATGTAATGTTTGTAAACCCTTTAACTACATGTCCTCACCTTCCATAGTGTAGGTAACGTATTTCACATGTATTTAAATATTTAGGCTCGCTGGTCTCGTCATAAAACTGCAATGAAAAACCAGCAGGAGAGGCATTTATCAACACCTGCCTCACTGAGGTAGTGGGGAGGGGAGGCTTATCCTGAGCTGAACTGAAATTCATTGTCAAGTTTTTAACCCGCAAAGTAGCATTTACAATATTACTGCCAGCATAGGAAACACGTATGAAATAAAACCAGTAACAAACATAACCAAACACTACACGGTATCTTGCTCTGCCGTTACATAGACAATATCAGTCAAAAGTTTTTGCGCACACTGAAATTTCCTACATTTGCATGTTACCTAGCATTTACTAAAAATACACTCAAAATACTTTTCTAACAAATTTACAGCATGCTCACCATTTGAGCTAAAAGTGAATTAAAGGTTTATTAGCAAGAAAAGATCTTATCTTTGAATCATCAAAGTAACCTCCTCTGGCAGTTATAACAGTAGAGAAAATCAAATCTGAGGCGTTCTTTCTACAAGGAACATTAAGTAATGCTCTGTTTTATGGGATTAAGAGCCTAGAATTTGACTATGCCAGGGATGTCAAACTCCAGTCCTGTGGGGCTAGAGCCCTGTGTAGGCTAGCTCTTTCCTTGATCCACCACATAAGATTTAGCTTATGAGCTGTATAGTAATTAGCACAGGCAGTTGAATCAGGTGTGTTAAATGAAGGTAAACCAAAAACTGTGCAGGGCGCGATCTGGGCCCCCAGGACTGGAGTTTGACACCCTGGGCTATGCCATCACCACAACCAGTTTATAAAATGTCAGACATGCACTGTTACATACTTTTTCCATGTTATAAAGGAACCTTATTTTATCTGACTTCCATTTTCATTTATAGTTGTTCAATCAACTTTCCAGTGCTTCTCCTGAACAAGAACAAATGGAAAAGCAGTAAAAACCTGTGGTGTGCAAAAACTTTTGACTGGTAGTTTAATTGTAATACTTTAAAAAGTAAGGCGTTTACCCGGGACGCTACACTAATGTGATTCAATAGTAAGCCGCATCCCTAGTACCTACGGTACTGTAGAAGAATGGGTACCGTCAAGTTTTCAGAACTTTGGCACAGACTAGGAACCGAAGTTTCGGTTGTCGTGACATCCCTAGCGCTCTCACTTAATATCTGTGTGTTCTACCGAACTACATTACAGCTCACTTTCTAATTTCTCACCTGAGTATATGTATCTCCAGAGCAAGTACCTGCCTGGCCATTGGTTTCAGCATGCATCTCCATGCCCCTCTGAGCAGCCTGCATTATGACCAGACGCCATTCTTGTAACAAAAGAACAACGACTGATTTCGATGCAAATTTTAATTTGATATACTGAATATGCGAACGGTGAATAGTTCCTAACCTGATGTTCATAGTCAGGCATAGTCTCATTCATTTCCACTGCTTGCCAGGTACTTTAAGCAGTATGTTGATAAAATAACAGATTTAAAAAATATATTTAGTGCGTTACCTGTCATTAATATAGTAAATGCTGTTATTTTGTTTTTTATATGTGCTCAGCGTTAACTGTTATATGATTATCATAATTAATAGTTATGACTTATGGATGAATTACGGATAGGAGTGTGACTTTATTAAATGTTAAAACGGCTCGCCAAAGATATACAGCTGTCTAAACTACCAAGAACTAAAATTTTAGCCTTAACTTTAGCCTGGCATCAAAATAAATGAGCAGTCAAATCCACATTCAAGTAGAAATGGTTTATTTATGTGTCAGTCATGCTTCAGACACAGGGTGTGAGCTGGTCTGGTACAGCTCCGGTATACGAAAGTGGCGTGAAGTGACGCTAATTGTGGATAGTCAATGGACCCATTTTATGTTAAAACGGCGTCCTATCTCGTCAACATATCCACAATACAATTGTAGATATCTGGAAGTGAATTGTTCCTAGGAGTAATTGTAATTGTAGATATCTGCAATGGCATTTTTATAGACATAGCAAAAGTGATGTAATTTATCGTAGGAAGAATGACATTGTGGATATCTGAAATGGCAATTGTGGATAAGAAGAATGTCATTGTGGATATCTGAAATGGCAATTGTGGATAAGAAGAATGTCATTGTGGATATCTGAAATGCTCTTTTTGACTGGTAAGAACTGAATTACGGATATCTGCAATACATATCCAGTCGAGCGGTTAAATGTAAAAATGGCCACTTATACTTTGTAAAGATTTAAAGATATCTTAAATGGAATTTTGACTAGGAGAAATAAAGTTTTAGATATATTGAAATACATTTTCTACTAGTAAGAATGTAATTGTGGATATATGCAATTGCCATTCTGACTAGTAAGAATATAATTTTGACTAGGAGAAATGATATTCTGTATATCTAAAATGTAATTGTGGATAGTAAATGGATCGTTTTTATGTAAAACAGCATCTTATCTACTCTTCAATAGATATCTGCAACTGCATTGTTCCTAGTCATAATTCTAATTGTAGATATCTGAAATTGCATTTTTACTAGTCATAATATGAAATGTGGATATCTGTAAAGACATTTTACTAGTCACAATGTACACTGTGTGCACAATTATTAGGCAAGTTGTATTTTTGAGGATTAAATTTATTATTGAACAACTACAGTGTTCTCGGTTAATCCAAAATGTTGATGAACCTAAACCTGAATGTTTAAGAAAGTACAAGTGAGGTTTTGTCTTTCTTAAGAGAATATACACTGTGTGCACAATTATCAAGCAACTAAGTGTGCAGAATTATTATGCAAATAAATGAAAAAATGAACATTTTCCGATCTCACTTATTTACTGTCATCTGTTAAAGTGAGAATAATAAAACAACTCAAAATTTTCGTATAAACATTTTTGACATGTCAAAAAAATTCAGTGACCAATATAGCCACATTTCTTTTCAATAACTGTCACAAGCCTTCCATTCATGGAGTCAGTTTCTTTATATGTCGACGATCAACTTTTTGTGCCGCAGCAACCACAGTCTCCCAGACACTGTTCAGAGAGCTGTACTGTTTCCCTGCACTGTATATCTCCCATATAAGCAAGGCCCACAGGTTCTCAATAGGGTTTAGGTCAGGTGAGGAAGGGGCGCATGTCATTTTTTCATCCTTAAGGCCTTTACTGGCTATCCATGCAGCGGAGAACTTCGATGCCATGGGGCATCGTCCTGCATAAAAATTATGGTCTTCTTGAAAGGTGCCGACTTTTTCCTGCACCACTGCTTGAAAGTATCTTCTAAGTACTGCCAGTAGGTTTTGGAGTTGATTTTGAGGCCATCTTCAACCCGAAAAGGTCCAACTAGCTCATCTTTAATAATACCAGCCCATACCAGTATCCCACCTCCACCTTGTTGGCGTCTGAGTCGAAGTGGAGCTCCGCGTCCATTACTGATCCAGCCACAGGCCCATCCATCTGGTCCATCAAGAGTCACTCTCATGTCATCAGTCCATAAAGCCTTTGAAAAATCTGTCTTCAGATATTTCTTGGCCCAGTCTTGATGTTTCAACTTGTGCGTTTTGTGTTGGTGTTGGTGATCGCGTTTCAGCCTTCCTTACTTTGGCCATGTCTCTAAGCACTGAACACCTTGTACTTCTTGACACTCCAGGTAGGCTGCAGTTCTGGAATATGGCAGCACTGGAGGATAATGGGTTCCTGGTAGCTTCATGTTTGATTCTTCTCAAATCCTTGGCAGTTAATTTGCATCTTTTTTTCTCAATATGTTTCTTGCGACCCTGTCTTCTACTTGCAACAAAACGTTTCATGCTTCTGTGGTCACACCCCAATATCTTAGCAATTTCAACAGTGCTGCATCCCTCAGAAAGACTTCTTACAATTTTTGACTTTTCAGAGTCATTTAAATCTCTTTTTTGGCCCATTTTGCCTGAGGAAGAGAAGCTGCCTAAAAATTATGCACACCTTTATATAGAGTGTTGATCTCCTTAGGTCACATCCTCAATCATTATGCAAATACACATCACCTGATATGCTGAAATCCAATAAGCACTCAAGTTTATACAGCTTGAAGTTGGAAAATATGCATAAAAATTATGATATGACCAAAATACTCACTTTCCTAATAATTCTGCACACAGTGTATTTTGGATATTTCAAACTGCATTATGAATATCTAAAATTATGAAATTAAAATTATGACTAGTAACAACTGAATTGTAGATATCTGAAATGGGATTTTTTCCAGCTTCTATTTTTTCCAGCATTCTTTCCATCCTGTAAGTCTAAAACAGGGTCTTTTATCTTTGATTGTTTGCTGTTTTTTTTTTCCTCCACAATTTTCCCTGGTGACTACAAGTCTGCATTTCTGCCTGGATAAATCTGGCTGATCTCCAACCTTCTTTTGTGTGACCTCGTGTTTGCCTGGTCCCTTGGTATCTGCACTTGATTTACTTTTCCGATTCCATACTGGGGCCTATATCCGGTTATCCACCAGCTCACCTCCAAGCCAAGGGCTTACACGCTAAATCGAGATGCACTTTTCTCCAGGCAGGTGTTGTTACACCTAAACTAATTGTATCCCAGATTAAAGGGGAAGCTCTGCTCAAGTATCTGGATTTGCTGGGTCCCCTAGATAAAAAAAATGACATCACTGTTCACACAAAGAAGATACTTACTGCTTTGATTTACCAAGGTTTATTGATGAAATCAACTATTTTGGATCTAAAATACAGATTTCTATGGGGTCTTGCAGAAGTCTCATTTTAACACCAGTCCAAGCATCTCGTGATGTCTTGATATGAGCCTGTTGTAGAATGTCAAACGTTTCTGCCCCTCACTGCCATTGATTGTGTACCTCAGTCTAAAATTTTAATTAATTCTTATGTGATTACTTTTATTTATGTATTGCTGTCAGTTAATATATTTTATAATTGCGTTAGGAGCAATTCAAGCAACAAAGACTCATTGCTGAATGAAAAAAGAGACATTTCCTGTCATGACATAATAATGGCAGATTGTAACAGTAAAACTGTCCTCTGTGGTGGCACTGAGCCCAGAACTGTTTAGCTATACATGGTCAGTCCAAATTAGGGCTGTATCAGTATGAAAAATTCATGGTTTGATAACCGTAAATCCCAATATTGTGGTTTTCAATGGAAGTGTGATTAATTGCAATTTTCAAAATGTAATTGTTTAATAGCCTTTCACCCTTCATGTACAGCCCTCCCAAACCAAAAAAACCTCAGCAAATGTTGTCACATGAAGTTGGCAACCTATCTACAAATTGGTGTGTTGTTCTCAACAATGAGTATTTTTTTTCTGAATCCAAAGTGTGTCCACACAGTCGAAACAGTTCTTTGTTGTGGAAGGGTATAATATACTATTAACATTACTTGCACACTCGGTTTCTTCAGAACACTTTGATATCTTTAGACTCTATTAGCCAGCTAACCAAAGGATGTTGTGTACTGGGGGGGGGGGGGGGGTCACACCTGTGCACGCATTATGAAAATTACAGCAATTGTCACAGTTTTAGGAATAGGAATTGATGTAAATTGGGAGTTTTAGATATTATAGATATGCAGTGGTACCTCAGTTCTCTAACTTAATCTGTTCCGGACTCCGGATCGAATACTGAAAAGTTCAATTTCTGATCAAATTTTTCCCAGAAGAAATAATGGAAAACCAATTAATTGGTTCCCTGCCCCCCAAATTTTTTTCTTTTTTTTAGCATTTAAACACAAAATGAACAGGATAAAACAAGAAGAGCATTTTTTTCTTAATGGCTTCCAAAATGA
>JABFEB020000035.1:9322027-9343092 GCA_019775895.2 Stomatorhinus ivindoensis
ATAGTACACGTAAGTTAGTGGTTTATTTATTGTTAGTTACTGTAATGTTGCGCTGCTTTATTTGGTTAATCATCCAGCATTCACGGTTCAACTTCTGATGTTCAGATCGAGTTCTAGGTCAAACTGGTTGATTCGATTTTCAAGAAATTTGAGTTCTTACAGTGATCCCCTGCTATACCATGGTTCAGCTATCACGCCCCTGCTATATTGCGAATTTTTCCCCAACACATCACAGTTCTCTGCATATCGCATACCTCGCTTGTGGTCCCATTGTTGTAAGCAAACTTTTTTTATGAACTTTTCATTTTGTTTTAAGCCCTACGATGGCTCCCAAACATCCTGGATCTTCTAAGCCTTCTGGTAGTAGTGAGCCTAAGTGCCAGAGGAAGACCTTGACCATTCAGGAGAAGGTAAAACTCCTGGATATGCTTCAGGAAGGAAAGCCTTATGCGGACGTCGCTCGCCATTATGGCTTGAATCTATTGACAGTACGATACATCAAGAAGGATGAAAAGAATATAAGAGCCACCACATCACTTTCCTTTAGTCAAACAGGAAAGAGGGTGGCAACTCCTCGGAATAAAGCCATTGTTAAAATGGAATCACATACATATACATTACATATTATTATTATGTTGCTCAGATCCTTACCCCAGAATCCACATGTTATATGTGTTTACAAAGTGTTTTTAAATGAGGTTACATGTCTTTAAAGTGTGTGGTATGGGTATTTTAGGGCTTAACCTATAAAAAAATGCTTATATGGTTTTTCTATATTGCGGATCTGGAACATAACTTCTGCAGTAGGCAGAGGATGTATTTGTATATTTTTGTGTCACTGATGTTATCATGTTGTGAAATAATTTTAACTGCGATGAACAGCATTAGTGATATACTATTTCAGATTTGTAAGACCGTTTCACCCCTAGTCCAAACTACTGTATTTTTACAGCAAACACCCATCCTTCCATTCATCCATTTTCTGACACCACTTGTCCTATTCAGGGTTGCTGGGGGTGCAGAGCCAATCCCAGAGGCTACAGGCACAAGGCAGGGAACAACTCAGGATGGGGCACCAACCCATCGCAGTACAGGAAACACATTCATTTTATCACAGATTGCAGCGGATTGGCATCCCATCCTATATCTCCAGCCTCCTGCCCTGAACGTTCTGTGAAAGGCTGTAGGGCTCACTGGGGTCCTGTGCTGGATAAGTGCTTGGAAGATGGATGGATGATTATGGTTACATTACTCATGATTATTCCATGATGGATATTCATTGCAAAATAAAGGAAATTTCTAAATTTTTCTCCTTTATCAGCCATTTATTGTTATCCATTCCTCCATCCATCAGTTTTCCAAGCACTTATCAGGTACAGGGTCATGGGAGGCTTGGAGCTTATCCCAGGAAATATAGGGCACCCAATCATAATCAAATTAGCAAAATTATACCCACATCGCCAGCTATTATCAAATAAAGTATTTTACTGATTAGAGGAACACCACCAGTAAATATGTCCTTACCTTTGTGTGCTTGCAATGCCAAGCAGTCCATCTACCTTCTAACCGCTTATTCTGCTTAGGGTTAAAGGGGGTTCTGGAGCCTCAGGCAGGCCACGGTTAGTGTTTCCCAACCCAATCCTTGGGGAACCCCCACAGTCCACATTTTCCTTCTCTCCCAGCTCCCAACACGTTCATACCAGGTATTCAGTGTTGGCTGGCTTGATTGGCTGGGAGCAGGGATACCTGAGATACTGCCACTGCGTTGGGCAGGAATCTCGCTTTCAAGAATGCGACCTTTGGACGAAGATGAACATTGTGGAGAGGTCCTCGAAGGATACTCAAACTTTTCATATATGACAGACAGGCAAACTATCCATCTAAGATCATTAAAGCTATAGGAGTATAAGAAATTCCAACAATAAACGATGCAGTTTTTGCAAACTCAGCATGCTTCCTCTGTTTACCTTCCGCACAAATAGCTAACCCTAATCATAGCGTTCGCTGAATCTGCCCAGGCCATATTCCGTAACAAGCCAGCCATCCTTTGTATTAGACTTTAAACAGAAAAATAACTTTCGTCGCAAGCAAAGGGATTATTACTAAGCTTTCCAGTGCTAGCTGGAGCTTCACCTGTGTGTGAACCTTCGAATAGCTTAAAAAAGTACTTTGACGTTCCACACTATGACACCCCAGTGACGGTAAATGCTTTACTTTTTACAGAATTTCAGCAGATTCTTTTGTTGAACTTTGGTGAGATTTCTTCTCCTACCGTGATAAGTGTTAGTGGCAAAATGATTAATTCATTAGTGTTATAATTACACCAAATGATTGCATTTAAATGCTTGCAGGCTGTAAAAAATTTTTTTTACCATACGCACTGGGTGTGACTCGAAGGAAGAATAAAAAAACAACGTTGCACACAATATATAATGATGCAGCAGCATATTCCCTCATACCGATTCTTTCTTTATTGTTTTGGCTCTTTGCTTCTATAGCTGTGATGTACAATATCTGTAAGTGTGTCTCTATGGGGACACAGATATGTAATGGATTCCTTACTTTGGTCACATTTCAGTGAGCTTAATTCTGTATGAGAGACATGCGTCTTTTCCCCTAAGAACACAAGGGCCACCCATCAACGCAGAAACCATGCCGTAAACCGCAGATTTGCACCATTAAAATTGTAATGGAACCACCTGGGACTCAGGCAGTTTGAGCCAGCAGTCGGATGTAAAATCCAAATATAAAAAAATAAATTTAAAAACAGAGGCATGCAAGCTGGCATGTTTTAATCGTATTCGTGGTCAACATGACCTTCTGTACCCTTGCATTAGGGCGTATGCGTTGACATAAGATTGACAGTTGGCGAGATGAAGTGACAGTGGCTGTGGTCGATATTAATTCCCTACAGAAGTCTCAGATTCCATCTCCAGACGGTGTTCCTAGCACCAAATGGCTGAAATCGTTATTTCCGAACAGACCTTCCATTTGTAATGCATTCCCTCTTGCAGCATACCCAATATTACATTTGCAAAAAAAAGCAATATATCACATTCTTAGACAGGAATTCAAAGAATCAGATTTTGTATTTCAGTAAACAAATTGGTCTTCTGCCAGAGCACCACAAAACTGCATTTTGTAAATTTGTTAAAATTTTCCTTGATGGGCTGCAAACTGGTTCACATCATAAAGAAATATTTATCAATTCCTACTAAGAGTAAAAAATATAAATTGAAGGTTAAAATGTTGCTCTAAGTTTCTAAATATGGATTTTGGATAAACGTTTTTGGCAACATTTAAAAGGAGCTTGGATTTGCTCAGAAACCACTAAATTTATCTGTGTAGATACATTCCGTAACGACTCTCAGGCTGTCATCTGAGTAACCAGGTAAAACATTAACCGAGGTTGGGCTGACCACACTAGAGGTGACAGCCTCTGAAAATTACGTGTGCAAGCCCCCTTGATTATTTGTTCATCCTTTATTTAATATAAATGTTTTGCTTTTACCCTTTTCTTTATCTCTCACTACAAATTGACAATACATTTTAGATTCAGAAAAGTTAGCGTGGTAAGATAAGAACAGCCATATTTAAAATATTCCTGTAGACTCAGTGTTTCAGGAAGATGACTGCAGTTAGACAACTAGTTTAGAGGCACATAACACCTGTTCTTTTAGCTTGGGGTTAGCTAATTAGCAGTGCCGCTACCTACAGAAACACAAGGACAAATCGTGCCCCCGTCCCCCCCCCTCCCGTCCCTGCCGAGGCATAGCTGTAGCATCAGCCACACAATTCGCTTCGATTTGCACACTGTTCTTTGAGGAGCAGAAGGAACTGAAGTGATTCGCCGGCTCTGTGTGCTGGCTGTCAGATATCGTTAGGCGAAGGACGTGTGGTCAGCTGAGATAGCAAGCATATGTTTATGTCGCAAAACAGTGCCCTCCGAAGCAGGCTGATTGAGCGGAGGCTGACAAGGACAGATTCCCCTTCCCTGCCATTTCCTCTTTCTTTCTGAGCCGCCAGATAATACGAGAGAAACTCATAGACGGCCTGAAACCGCTGACATCAAAGAGCCGCATCCAACGGGTTTTATTCAGATTAAATGAAACACCAAAGGTCTTCGATTACAGTCGACTGAGGTCATTTGTTTTTAAATATATGTTTGTTTTGTCTTTTCATGGCAATTTTTCCTTTCATTCTAAAAACAGAGGCTATTTTCGTCTGGCGGATAATAGACAAAAGCGCATTTTTCATTTGCTCTGATATCTTCTTTCACACCAAAGCACAAGCTGGGGACTCTTTGAAGCACCTTATTTTAAGGTGAGGAGCTGGAGAAAAAAAAAACATTTTAATGGACAGCCATTAAAATTCAGGCTGTTAAATGCTGACAAGAATGACAATATGTTCTATATAACACGATACTGCATTTTTAATATAATAATACATTTTATTATACATTGTTTTATAGCTGCTGCCTGTGTTATTCCCGGTGAGTTATATATTTTTGTCCTCACTATAGGCACTATTGAATATTTTGAACAGATTTACATTCTTCTGAATACAAATTGCTAAGTACACAGCAATACAGCTGAATGTCCAGTCCCAAAACAGAAATATCTTCAAAGTGTTCAGAAATGAGGAAATTCACCCAAACTGTGTCAGCCGGCTTCTGCTCTGGTCCAGATGCACAAAATGTCTATAAGATAAGAGCAACTCACTGACCTCAATCTATGCCACTCTTAGACTGTGGAGCCATGCATGATTGGGTCGACTCTTATAGTGTTTTCCAGAAAACCGATTCTTACTGATTCTAAACAGTTTGAATTCTGGTTTAGTTCAATGCAGCCTTAAAAAAGTTTAGACTTAATGATTTATTTCCAGGGCCAGAACTGCAGGGAACATTTTCACATTTCTGTGTAATCCTAACGATGCTGTTTCTAATTGTTTGAAGGGATATTATTGGGGTTGGTTTCTGTTAAGCTGCACCAGGTAATGACAGCTGAGTAAAAAAAATGACTCAATGAATATGTCCTTGTTACGAGAGAAAAAAAATGAGGCCGATTAGTGTTCATCCATAAAACTTCAAGCGGGGGAATTTGTTTCCCGTGAGTCATGAAGAGAAATTGACGACGGATGGTGAGACGAGGCGAGCCCCCCACCCCCATCCCATTAGCATTTAGCTCAATAGCATGTTTGTGCAGAAAGAGACGGCCTCGCTCCTGTGGGGGGTTGGGTGCGACAGAACAGAAAGCAAAACAGCCCCAAAACAGCGAGGCTCAAGTAAAAAAAAATAATGAAGATTCCCTACTATTGGCTCAAATGCATCGCCACGCCATTCCTATAGCGTTCCCAGAAGTGAAAGAACCGCCGGAAAGATCCTTGCTGAGGGATGGACCGGAAAACATGGCTGCTTCTCGCTGTTGACGTGCGAGCGATAGCAGCGATTACTAAGCGCGAGGGTGGACCTAATGACCCAGTAATGACTGGCCCCTCCATTACTGTCTCAGAAGTCACACATGTCGGGGAGGGGGCGTTCATTTGAGTTCCCTCCCCACCTTCCCCCTGCTCTCTCTGGCCGAGGATTAAGACTTTCATCATTCATTTGTTTCGATGAGCTTTTATTAAACGTTTACGCGACGGTTGTTTAACGGAAGCCTGGTCTCATTTCCTCATGCGGCTGGTGAGTTTCCAATCTTATAGGGGCATCTGGAACCTTCATTCGTCTGGGTGGGTCACTGCAGGCTGGGAAGCGACTGATATGAAGGTGAACGTGCATTGAAGTGACGTCTGTGAAATGATTCTTTCTGGGTTACTCACTTGTTGTAGATGTTTCTCCCTAAAATAAGCCAATCAATGCAAAGACCCAATTGGTTCATATGCAGGACAATTATCTGTGTTAGCGTGGTGCTAAGAAAACAGTCTGGTGGATATGAATAAATGAATTATGTATATCTGCTCTTTGAGCTTTGCTGGGAACAATAAGCCGGGCCTGGTCATCTGACGGAAGCTTGCTGTCTCATCTACGGCTTTAATACCACCTCAGAGGCCACAGGAGATACACCTCGACGGGCCGTCTCAGAATGTCTCCAGGCAGAGCCCTCCTCCCTTGCCAAATCTGTCTCCCGATAAGGGCCCCGCCTCCCGCGCCACCGCGAGTCCAATCCGAAGGCTTCTACCGTCAAAGCCAGGCCGCGAGGACCCTCAGATAGGCCTGGAAGCCTCTGCGCTGGGTTTCCTGTTGGCATTCGTTTGCCATTTGATTCACACTGAGAGATGGGAACAGCCATCTTTATGGACACGCTGCTGTTTTTTGTTAGCCCTAGACTTGCAGCACGGTTGGAGGTTAATAACAGAGAGGCAGAATGGGAGGGGGGGATTTATAAATGAAAAGGAACAAATCAAAACCACCAGCCCTTTCCCTCATAGCCCCAAACATCATACAATTGTTTTGCTCACTGTTTAATGTGCCCCAATGATGCACAATGGCTTGAATACACACCTTGTTATACTATATTGAAAAACCTAATTAGGAATTGAATATGTCATTAAAGCTTTTCGCATACTTTGTGTAACGTATTTGTGTACTTATAATGGGAAAATATGCCTTTCCTGATTGGCCCATTAAAACATATTAAAATGCATGTGCATTATATATTTTTTGTGATTCAAACATGTTCTGTATGGATTATTAAGTCGACCAGAGGGTCCTGCCATATGGAGAGCTACTTAAGATTGAACAGCATATCATTTAAGCTGTTACTCAAAGCAAAAATGCACTGCAGCATTAGCGCTGCAATGTTAGCATCATAATTATAACTGAATTTAGTGTGTTAGCATTGTGATGTTAACATTGTAATTATTAATGCACTTGGGAGTTAGCATTACGATGTTAACACTATAATGGTCTGTGTACCAAAGACAGTTATTAAAGGCATTTCAACTGCCAGGCCTTATAAATTTAGGCAGGTTGAAATCAGTGGGCCCTAACCATCTTTCCTCATTAATCATAGCTGTGCTCTCCTCTGTTGCTTGCCATGTGCAAATTATCCCATTTATAATTCACTTTGTGGAGACACTTTTATTCATGGCGGGGTGTGAAAGCTGTTTGTAACCGGCTGATGACATTCACCTTGCCAGTCATGCAGCCGCAGGCAAGATGTAAAGACGCCCCCTCCAGGCCCCCTGGCTTAATCAGCGGTTTTCAAAAATGCTGTCGTACGCTTCGATTCTGCGGTTCCATCAGACAGTGAAGAATCCAGCATGTACAACAGCAGTCCAAGCAGTGGATTTCATAGGTGCAATTCAACCCTGACTGAATTTTCCCTCAGTTGAAATGAATAATACGGAAAAGAAGTTATTTTTTACTAGTTGCAAGTTATTTTTTTTTTTTTTAGCTCACAAGGTTTTTCTAGTCTCAGAGATTGAGTATCAGTGTTTTTTTGATCTATTTGTTTATTCATTTTTTTATTTACAGGTAAAATATTATGCCCTAAAATGAATGTCTGATGACTTTAATGCATGGGCCATAATTCACATAGTATGGCTATGCGATGTTATTTAGTTCTGTTTTTCTCAAGACTATAAGAGAGCAGGGGGGCCAGGTTGTGCCGGAATGGGGCAAATTCAGATGACCAGCTCTTCAGCCACCGATAGGCCATTATCAGTTGTGTAAAACAGTTTTCCGATTTTCCCGTTTGGCCCAGACTTCCTTGTACTTCCGTAAACCCCCACATCCCGCTTTTGGCCTGCATCCCTGTCTTTTTGCCTGAGTTGTTAAAACCAAAACAATTACAATTCACTTTGACCACTTCACCCCACAATTTGTCTCCAAATGCCCAATAAAGTCCCTGCCCCATCCTCCGGTGCCCAAAGGACCCCATGACGTCCCAGAGTGTAAAATCCTACTGCTGTACTTTTGGTTCTTCAGCACTCTTTGAGGAGGGACTCCGAGGGAGGCCTGATTTAGCCGCACGCATGTAAGCATGTGAGCAAAGATTAAGCGAACGCTGTCTTCGCGACACATCATCCCCTCCTTTCTGATTATGGCAGTCGGCAGTTTGGTACCTAACTTGATTCCAGGAAGAGACGGGCGGGGTACATCTCCTCGGAAACGCCTTTGAAAACTCGAGAGGTGCAGTGGCGGCTGCCATGTTTATCTTTCATGAGTATCGATGATGGGATTCAGGTTGACATGTTGAGGTGAGGCCGGGTAAGGTTACAGCGTGGATCCTCAATTTAATTACCTCCGCATGCCTGCAGTGTCACATCACGACGCTTTAGATTGGGATCAGGGCCGGGGAGCCTGTCAGCTTAACGTGAAGCCCGAAATTCAGATGTTACAGGTAATGGATGGCTGCCCTTATGGTCCCGCATTAACCAGGTCCTGTTAATGAATGGATGGACACTACAAAGCATCCCCCGCAAAATGATACATCGCCACGGCAACGGAAGGGGAAAGACAAATTACCTTTAACTCGCTGACACGAGCTGCTGCTTCTCCTCCCTGCAAATGACTACTGGAGTTATTCTTGGCTGCCTTTTCAAGTCTCGCTAAGGTCTGTCAAGGCACAATGTAATATCCGAGTCCATTAGCTGTAAAATTATACTATGGCCCCTTTCTCGGCTCTGCCGTGACGGGATTTTCCGGTTTCCCACTATTGCGCCGACTCTCCAAGGAGGGAACGCATTAAACGCCTCACCACCTGCTCCCAATCGGGTGGAAATCACGGGGGAAAAAGAAGAAGAAAAATGCAGGTGCCGCTCTCAGATGAGGGAGGAAGCCAAAATATGTTCTAGTCATTGTTGTCAATGAACGACCACAGGGCGACCAGCCTTTAATCAAAAGCTGAACACACCAGTAGCAGGTAATCAAGATATAACCATTGATTAGGAAGCATTTCTCCCCTGAGGTACAACTGACAGTCCTCTGACTGGAAGGTCCGCTCACCTATTAGTGATATTAGTGGTCCTTCAGTTTTAATTCCATCCCGTTTTTCATTAAAGCTGGAATTGATTGAGGAGAAGATTGATGCACAGATCATGCCCCCCCTACCCCCCCACTGGGCTTCAGTCATCAAGACTCTGCAGGTGTCATCTGATCTTGTCTGGATCACTGATTGTTCTGGAAAGAGTTCTGCCAGTCTCCTGCTCTGCTGGTGGCATTAAATACAGTCCCATGCTCTATGGTCTCTAGCCTCAGGTTCGACAGATGTGCAATGATGGATTTAGGAAGGAAGGAAACTGTAGATCTTTCCCTCCCCAGCCGGCACTGCCTAACAGCTGAAATGAACTTTAAAAGTGAAATATGTTTAATGGTTCAATTGATTCTGAAAAGAAGTGGTTTATCCATCTTAGGCACCGCATGCTTGCCTATTAAAGTGAGAAAAAATATGGCAACGTCCCCTTTTCTTAAAACGCAAATATGTTATCGCCTGTGGGTCCAACATCACTGACTGGGGCAAGCTTATGATTTTTGCTTACATTCCCACGGGTGTCACCCGCAGGTCATGTGTCCCTTCCTGCTTTTACCTCCTAACATATTCTGTCTGAAGTTAACTGTCTTTATACTTAAGTCCTTCATACATTTGCCTGAAGCATTCTTCCAAAGCAGCTTAATGTAGAGGAAAAGAGTACAATGTGTGGCTTGGTGCCTGTCATCAGAAGGTTGCTGGTTCAAGCCAGGCTTCAGCTTTTCTGTGGGTCCTTGAGCAAGGCCCTTAACGCCCAGCTCTCTGATCGCTGCTATGGGTGGCTGCCCCTTGCGGCCAGCTTGCTCTCACCGACAGAGAGCCTGTTGGGGGAGGCGTAAAGAGAATTTCCCCATAGGGATCAATAAATTACTATTATGACCTGGGCATTGTTGCACAATGTAGGAGCCTATGCATATCTCCACTGTTCATAGTCTAGAGATAGTCTGTGATGCATCTCCCTGCACATTCCACTGAGTATAACTGTGTATGTGGTACATAAAACTTGTTTTTCATGCTGTTTCAATCATTCATAAATCAAAATGCATATCCGTAGCATTGTATTAAATTGCAGAATGGCTTTGTAATGTTGCCTGTGCCGTAGCATCGTCTAAGGGGCCAGGATACCTGCTGCTGCTCTCTCTCAGACCACAAGGAAATCAGCTTTTTAATGAGCTTTCGATAGCGACACAAACTATGGAAAATCCATGCAAAGAAGCTTAGTCGTTAGGCTCTTTTTTAACACAGTCGCCAAAAGGGTATTAAAACTCATTAATTACCTATTTGCTGAAACAGGGAGACTCATACGCTTGGCCCCAGGGTGAATCAAGCCTATGACTGAATGGGCCAAGCTTACGATTGGGGAGCCAGGCTTACGATCTGGTGGGACTAGTGTATGATTGGGTGAGCTAGGCTTATGATTTGGCAGGACAAGTTTATGATTGGGTGAGACAAGTTTATGACTGGGTGGGACAAGGTTTTGATTGGGTGGGCCAAGTTTATGATTTGGTGGGACAAACTTATGATTGGGTGGGACAAGCTTATGATTGGGTGGGACAAGTTTATGATGTGTATCAAAATGTAAGAGAAAACGAGAAAGAGAAAAGATTTCACTGCATCGTTAGCAGTATCTATCAATTAATTACCTCATGAAAAACACAGTACAGGTGTAACATGCATTCATTAGTCATCCAGGGGGAAAAAATCTAAGCAGAGACAAAAAGATCAAGTGGTTTTCTCTCATGGTTTCCTAATAACAGCATGTGATGTTCAGATATTAAACAGAAACATTGCAATAAAACAACAGCTAATACTCAGCTGCAGCATAGCTAGGCACTCCGGAATGATATCTGTGGATGTATCTACTGTTGGCGCTTTCGGGATTACTGAGCAAATCATTTTGATTGTGTAATCTATAATGTAGTGAAATCTAAAATGAGATTGTTATCACTACTAATGGAACAAGAGAGATATAAAGAGACATTACTGAGAGGGAAAAAGAATTAGAATTATTTTCTATGTTTATCTACATCTAGCTATAGATAAAGCCTGGCACTCCCTATTAAATATTACTAAAATGACAAGCAAGAGCCTGTCGTCAGCTAAACCCCCTTTGCCCTTTCTCCTCTGGGTATTTTGCAGTAAAATCCAAAATAAAGGTTAGCTACAGTATGTTTTTCTTATTGGTGGGTTCAGAGGCCTACCAGGCATGAGCGATGTTTAATTACATGGTTCACAATTTATATTGGTCTGCTTACAATAATATTGCATTCTGTCTCATTGTAATTATTATTTTTATTTGTTGTTGTATTTGCTATTATTGATATTATTACTGCTTTATTTGTTAATTAAGTGGCTGATACATATTATTTATGCACCTTCCTCTTGAGACTGGCATTTTGATCAAAGTAGCAAAGTTACATTAGTTGCCGATGATTGAATATGAATTATTTAGAAATGCCCTATCAATTATTGGTCTTAAATAATTTGTATGTAGACTCCAAGTGAACCCACTACTGCTTCCAACATCAAACAAAGCTGATTGGAGGATTTAACCCATGTTTATTCTGTATGAAAACTAATCAAGTTTAGAAGCACCGTATTGTACCTTAAAAGCACTCCATAATTGAATGTCTATAGATGGATTTTCCAGTTGAAATGCAAGCTGATTTTTATTTTGAAGGGTTTAGCTAATTTTCCTGCGGTTGGATTATATTTACAATGTTGAGTGGCTCCATTTTCCTGTGTATATTTGTTATGGAAATTTATGGAAATCTGTTTCCTTTCGAGTGTTATGAAGACAGCCGGCAGTTTTCTTTTGTACGGTTATTTTGATTACGTTAACACTATAATGATGTAGATGGGGGCCTAAAGTGATTTAAAAATATTTTTTATGCAAATAAACATAGGCTATAAACAGTAAAATTAAAAGTGCAACATGTACAGATAAAGATATTCACTGATTCCCATAAAGGATAGCCTTAAAACAAATACGACCTGAGTTTTAGATTAAGACTGGCATTCTGTTCGAGGAGGACGTATCCGCAGTGCTAGACCTCCAGCCTGTTCTAAAAGCACTGGCGTGATATCCTTTCAGACTGTCTGGTGCTTTGTTCCCAGAGCGCTTCCTTAATTCTCACACGGGCTGGCGGGGCCGGCTCAGGAGGGAAGCAGCATTCCCGCAGTCTGCTGATATCCTGACTGTTCCGCTATCACACGTAGCGTGTCAGGCCGAGATCTGAGGGGAGCTTGCTTTGTGAAGCGCAGCCGGTGTGCCGATGATGGAAGATTCCGAGGCCTGAGCGTTTGCCTGGGAAAAAGAGCGGGAAAAAAAAAATCAATGATCGGTGAGTTTGTTGATCATTTTTAAGGTCATTTAAAAAAGGCATTTGCCAAGGTTACAGCTCTCAGCTCTTTCTCAGGGGAATCTCTCCAGTCTGTGGAGTCTGTCTACGGGAAACAGCAATTTAGATCCCCCCCCACTCCTGAGCCCACACCCCCGATCCATGGGGGCAGCTTTTCACCGACGCTGCCTGCAGCGTGGCCCCGCCATCCCGCCGTAAATCAAGGCTGGCCAACACCTGTGCGCTACAGGCGGTGAGGAAGACTCTTGACAGCTTGCATGGCAATTGCAATCTGCAGGCCCCCCTTGCGCGACGCCCTTTTCCCGGAAAGCTGTCAAATATGCAAAAAGGGTAAAGAGGCGCTGTCATCTGGAACACGCTAGAACACTCCAGCTCAGTAGGGATCTTCTCCACAAAGGCCTTGATATGAACTAATAAAGCACTTTCACTTGACAAATGTATTACCATGGACTGACCTGCGTTGACTTGGGGTTTCGCATTTATCTAATTTTTTTGCACAATTTATACATGCCTGCCCCAACAATCCCTTGGTCGTCTCCAATCAATGAACCACCACGAGAAAAGGGTGGGTTTAGTTCGTTGAAGGGACCACATCATGCTAGATTTCCATGGGTTTTTGGTAACATCAGGCATCACTTCAATGAGCATATTGCTATTGTCACAAATGACTCCAAACTTTGTGTCCCCTGTAAAAGGTGCAGCTTTTGATTCATTTTAATTCATTTTCAAGTGTCTCTTCATTCTCAGCACTGGGTTCAAAATGATGCACCTGTTTCTAAGCAGTTAGAAGTGGTGTCCAATGGTTTACCAGATTTCCAGCAAAGTCCTCTTCTGGGTGCAACAGAGTGCCAGGAACTGTGTGCAGAACTGTTGACGTCACAAGTACTTCAGATTATGATGGGTAAATACATTATGCAATTAACATCAGAAAGGCAAAACAGCATTGTGACATTCAGAAAAGTCAGTACCACTGCCAAAATACACTCTAATGGCACATTTAGGACTGACATTTTGCATCAACTCAAGGTCGACATCCAGCGCATTCTGATTGTCACCGATAACAAATGTCAGCTTTGGAGGATGGTTACATAAACAAGAAACAGTCTCAGTATTAACATAGTAGTATTTGCAATTCATTATTATGTTTCTCCATATTTACAGATATACTGTATGCAGCACATATTCCCAGGGACCGCTAGGTAATACACTTCATTTAGTGATAACTTGCAAGATGGTGTTGCCTCAAACTTCCAAGGGATTGTGCATGGTCTCCCAGTGTCGCCTCCGCCATCCAAGAATATGCGATTAGGCTAATCGGTGCTTTGAAATTGCCCATGGAGTATGATTGTGTGTGTGTGTGTGTGTGTGTGTGTGTGTGTGTGTGTGTGTGTCTGTGTGTGTCTGTGTGTCTGTGTGTGCGCGCCTTGTGGTAGACCAGCATTATTTCCAATGTGTTCTACAGCCGGTGATAAGCCTCAAGCCTACCCCTTGACCTTGACCAAAGTACGCAGCTAGGATGGACGCCAGATTATGAATGATTCAAACTGTCATCTGTGTAGGAAGGAGTGTTTTTTTGCAAAAGAAGTGCAACAACAATAACAATGGAGAACAGAATCAAAGCCTTAATTCTGCCATATGTAAAGGATTCACATAGGATTGAAATTACGTTATTCTCAGACTCTGCGAGACCCTAACATTGTTGTGCGTTTTATGGCTCAAGTTCCAATGACGCTGTTCGTTAGCTGCAGCGGCTAGCCGCAAGCAGCTTCTTCTGTTCTATTACATACGCTGCGCATGACCTATTGGCAAATGAATTAATACTTTAATACCTTAAACTACAATTTGAAAAAGGGCCAATTTCTCAAACTACTTTAAATGTGGGAAACACTTTGCAAGGGATTCAATTAAAAAGAAGGACATTTTCAGTAGTTTTGAATAGCAATTTGGATTTGATGCCGTACGTTTTTCAGAGTGGATGTATTCCTCCACAATAAATGTTTCATATATATTGTTTTAAGTCTCAGTACTGTTTGAAAAGCAATTTTCACTTTAATGAGGTGTGTTGAATTAGCCGGGAACATGTGCTTTGCAACATCCTAACTTATAAGTCACATCTTAATTAAATTGCGTTTCTATCATCCTTTCAGACATTTAAACAATTACTAGAGAATCCCATGCCTGCAATAATAATTGTTAATGTTTATTTAATGGCAAATCTGTGCCGCAACCTGAAAGACAACAGAATTTATTTTAAGCAGAAAACGAGATTTGCAGTATTGAGCCTTCAGTATGGGCCTGGCTATTCCTTGTTATAAAAGGCAACACATTAAGTCTGACCTTGTCAAAATCCATGATCATTTAAATATCTCCTGGAAAACTGGAGTGTAAATACCATTGACTGGACAAGTGAAGAAAATATCGCCAAGATTTTACCTCAAGCCCCTGTGTTTTACCATTTCAAACTGTTTTTTTTTTTTTATTTATAGGTATCTGTCAGACAAAATTAATATCAAAGAACTTAATCTCCGTTGCTGTCAAACTGTCCCCTTGAAGAGCTGTTTGGAGAGGGCTCTGGAGCTGCCAGGCTGTCATATCGCCAAGGCTCCGTTTTGTTTCCAAGACCACTCGTCACCTTTATCAGAAATTATTTCCTTGGCTCATATTTCTCTCTCCACTGAGCGAGGGAGACAACCTCCATGTTTCCCACAATGTGTTCTGACAGAGACAATCTTGTCCCCCACTCCCTCCCGCTATTCTGGAGTTCTCTTGGGTACAGGACAGGGAAACCTGGCATTCCTATCTCGAGCATCGCTGGGCCCCGGCTCGTATCCGGCGGGGGCCCCGCTAGCCGTCACCTCATCTCTTGCACATGCTGCCTGACGTGAGCGTGCCGGTAAGGGAGCGGACAGATCCCCCAGGAGAACAATGTTAATATTGAACAAGCTTCCAGCTGGATGGAGTCAGAGAACATGTCGTATTTCTGCTGTGATATCCGTGCCGGCCACATGCTCGGGAAAAGGTAAGTGCTTGTAAATGATGGCTTAGAGGCACTTTTTCCCCAGAGGGACCATGGTTCCAAGGAGCATAAGAAGCTATGTGACAGTCAGCCACTCTGAGCGGTGAACCCCAGGTATCTAATAGCCGTTGCATTAAAATCGCCCAGGGCCAACCCACTCAACCATGTCCTGCGAGTGTACCGTTATCCGTCTTCCCTGCCGCCTGGATGCTGATACGGAGGCCGATCTCTAAACACGCATAGCAGTAGACCTATGAGCTTAGCGTAAGATGTATTTTTAGTACTGGAAGTGATGTCATGGTGTAACTGGGCGTTCAGAAAGAAATACATCCCGTCTTTCCAAAAGCAGGAATCACACATGTCAGGTGTGACCCCCTTCCGGCGATTTTACCGCTTGGGATCAATACAATACATCCATCAATCTAGCTAGCTAAGCTTCAGGATCTCAGAGGTTGGGTATTGCCAGCGGTCGCACGCCGACCCCCCTGTAACATCACTCCGTGTTTAATTTCATTACCGCTGTCACGCGCCTCCCAGCGGATGCGTCCGCCGCCGCTTACTGGGGAGCTTCCTGGCACAACAATAGGAACAGCGGCCCGGGGATCTAAGAGGGTCCTTATTGATGGTGTTGCTGCAGCACAAGGCATGAGGAACTTAATCTCTTTCAATTACCAGGCCCTGCCTGTGGCCAAAGGCAGCCCCGGCTTCCCAGTGCACGGTGGCTCCCTCAAAGAGCCTCTCCTACCTCCCTGTCACTAATGAGTCCCTTCTGCCACAGCCACGGGCAACCGCGGGCTATCCCAGCCCTGCCTAGCACTGTCACGGCATCCAGTCTCCAGACACCCAAGCTCCTCCACCAGACATATTTCCACGCCCCGACTCCTGCCGCTCCATCACGGGGCCTTGTTTGCACTTCCTGGACGCATAATTGGACGGCTGGCATTTGCCTCCCCCTCAGTCACCGCCCCCCATCTCAAGAGGAGCCCGTGATGGCGAGATCTGAGCTTTTGTCCCCTCAGAGAAGGGGGGCGCCGATCACAGAGCTACCAGGGTGGGCTCCCCCTCCCCAAAACTCGCGACATGAGCCAGGGCCATGATGCCAGCCAATCTCTTCATTCATAGAGGCATCTTGGGCAAATAGACAGTGACAAACGAGGGGAACAAGCTCGACAGAGCAGATGGTGTTGGGAGGGAGCTAATGCTGATGTATAACCCCAACATAACCCAATAAGACCCCTACAGTTCCAGTAACGGCCCAGGCCCCCCCCGCCCAGCCCCCGCCCATCCCGGCCGCCACCTCGGCCGAAAAGCGGCCACATATCCTCGCGTCACGTTTGATTATCTGTCCCGTCGATGAAACTGTGATGGGGTTCAGGAAATAAAATGCTGAATTTGCCAAACGCGTGCATTCTTCGGGGCTCTGTGACACCGGTGGCTCGCTGCAGTTCCCCCCAGTTGCTCCAGTGGAGCGTAAATTATACATGAATCGCTATAAAGCGCAGCCTGGCCTGTTTCTGAGGACAAAGGGCTTCTTCATGTTCCTGGGTACTCCGAGTTACTTTCAACAGAGGAGGGAAGGGGAAAAAAGGAATGATGACAAAGCAGAATATGCACGATGCCAGTGAATGCTGCAGAGATGATTATTTTAATTTAGCTTTGTTCCCCAAAGGAGATATCAGCCGATGCCAGCCGACCTCATGTTGCTTGCTCCTGTTGTCTCTCACCGATTCCTCAGGCTCTCCTCTGAACATCAGCGAACGTGGCGATCTGTACTGGGCTGGCCTCCCACTCCTGGTTTTCCCAGGTCAGTCACATTCATCGCATGCAGGATGTGGTTGCCTTCCCGCCTTAATTGTCCATTTAATTGAATTATGCTTATTCAATGAACCAAACGACTGAAATGTAAATTAGTGACAAGTATGTTCCTGAGGTCTCATGTGAAATAAAAAATACCCTTGCGATGTGACTGTTCTGTTTGCACAGTTATAGTAAATCCCGTTAACCCACCATTGCTTGAATATATATTAATGCATTGGGCAACGAATGATTTTAGAAACTTTGTTGTTAATCCTTAACAAAGGTGGACATTTCAGGTCCAGAAAGTAAAAACCCAGGCCAGGATTGTATTTTCTGGACCTGAAATGTCCACCTCTGATCCTTAATCATTGCTTTATATTATGCTAAATGTAAGTTAATATAATGCTAAGGGGCGGTAAAACGCAGGCCGTTCCCGAGGTAATGTCGTCATCTTCACAAGATGGAGTGTTTGTTGAGCTCAGTGATTATATGCAGCCCAAATGCCAGTATTATAGTCAAATGTAATTCTCTGGAATATAAAAATAGTTCTGATAAAAAGCATTGACATTCTGCTTTTGCCAGAGTGAGAGTCATTATTGAATTACCGCGCAGTTTTTCTACCTGCGGATGGCAGACTGCGGCACAGTGAATTGTGTTGCTTTGAACGTTTTACTCATTTAGCCATAGAAAAATATTAATTTTGCTCAAGTTTAAGGACGTCACTTGTCACTAAGCAATTGATACATACAGAAAATCGCAGTGGGTAATTTAATAGGTCTATGCTCAGCTCATGAGCACTATGTCATGGTAAAATTGTTTTAACAATGAATCGGTTACAGAGAGACAAGGTCATCTAGGTTTGGCTCTGATTACACCTGATATTCAGTGAAATACTTGCTAGTCACCAACATATATTTGTTTGTGTGTGTGTGTGTGTGTGTATGTGTGTGTGCAGGGATGTGACAGGCTCAAATGCTTCATCCCAGCATCATCGTGGTGTGAAAATATTTATTACTGTATTCTCTTCTGATTTTCTCGCAGCATCAGAATTTAATATGTAATATATGTGTAGGAATGTCACGCATAATAACTGGCAGTTAAAGTTTGCTGTTCATGGAAACGGCGACAGAATGTGGAGGCTATACTGTGCATCGTCACGGTGATCAGCGGCTGGTGAGGCAGGTGCAATGACCGAACAGCAACCCTATATTATATGGCTGATTTGTTGCATCACTGTTTCCTGCTGTGTACACCTCCTCTGGGCACTGCCTCTGTAATCCATACTGTACCTACTCAGGATTTGCATGCTGCGCTCATTTTGAACGTGAAGGACAAACTGCGTGGGATATTGAAAACTCCTGTTGGGATTATTGTTGAAGGAGATTTGAGCTGACTTTGGGGATATATGGATGTTTGATGGATAATGGTTGGTTCATGAGTAAATACAAGGGATTATTAAGGGTGTTATTTTACCAGTTTTTGAAGGTCTTACTTCATTTAAGGCCTTATGAAATAAGAATTACATTTCAATATAATAAGCTTGTGTTTTTTGTGCATCATTTACGGAGTTGTTAATAAATGTATTCTTAGAATTCCATTCCATTTAAATGTTGCAGGTAGGCCTCTTTTCACCTGTCACACATTGAGTACAATGTGCTTTTTTATCTGCCGTAATGGTCGGTTCAGGCATTATTTATAAGCACAGTGAGATCCAACATATAATTTTTTTCTACGGCCTAAACTTTATTGTATTGGTCGCCTTATGGTAATCTTTGTTCCAGTGCAAAGCGAGAGGAGATCAGCATTTCATTATAGCGCAAACGCTGCTTATTGATCAGCCAGATCCATATATAATTTTGGTTCTGCTCCCCAGGTGGCAATTTTCAATTTAGCATCGAAAAATTTGATGCCCCTGCTACATCTGCAACAAAATTTTATTTATTTATTTCTTGCAGTTGTTCTGTTCTGTGCGTGTCAAGAAATTTCAAAGGGAGCCTGCGATGTGATTTTTTTCCTTTTTAATGCATAAAATAGTTGAAATGACCCCGAGGTGAGACTGTTCATTCAGTGTCCCTTAAAAAGGTTACATATACCTCCAGCTACAGAAGGAGCTTCAAAAAAATAAAATTACCGCTCTAAGCTTGCAGAAAGTGCAGGAAGACAATACAAAAATTAATAGTTTTACATCTGCGCTCTGTGCATTTCTGTGAGCACTTTACGGCACACCGCTGCTGATTGGCATACATAATTTGCGAGCCGTTAATAACTGACAAGGGGAGTTATTGTAAGCAAAAACAAAGGCGATAAATCACTTATGCTGAAAATTAATTGAGCTCTATCTTTAGCAGCCATAATACATGGTTGCGCACAAAGATGCAATTGAAGTAAATGTGGAAATAGCTGTGAATGTGAAATGGAAGAAAACAATACCAAGATTACCGAAAAACCGCACTGCTGTGTAATTACTTAATTTTAAAAGTTGTCGAACGAAATGGGCAACTTTTCAAGACATCGTAATTTTAATGTTTCCCGTCTTTTATTTACAGCATTTCCACTATAACTGGCAGAACTCTACTATAACTACTGGCTTTAGGGAAATTGCTTTTTTTCCTCATTTGGCAAAATGGGGGTACACATTAGGCACAATAATTCTATCCATCCATCCATCCATCCATCCATCTATCCATCTTCCAACCCCTTATCCTGGCCAGGGAGGCCTGCAGCCTATTGAAGGCTGTACACAGCACAAGGCTGTGGTACAATCTACACAGGGTCATTGCGGGTGAAAAAACAAAACAAACCTCAATTTAGTACACCCACACAATCATGTAATATGGGTGATTTTGTGGTACCAGTCAACCTAAACAGATATCTTCTATGGTGACATCAGAAAGAGTCTGACATTGGGAGGGGACCGAATTTCCCCTGGCAGCAGAATGAGGGGTTGCTATGTATTTTGTGACAATGGACACACATGCAATAGTCATTTCATTCCATCATTTAAAATAAGCAGATCTAGAAATTACAGGTCTAGAAAGTAAAATTCCAGACCAAGATTTTGTTTTCACCAACCAATAGCGAACTCTGTGACTGTGACTCTTTATAGTCAACTGGCTGGTTGAAACAAAATCATGGTTTGGATTTTTACTTTCTGGACCTGAAATTTGCACCTCTGAAAATAAGACTAATACTGTTCAGGGTACAGTTTCACTACTAAACATAACCAAAAAAAATAACCCATATGATGAAATGTTTGTCTGATACAGAACTACAATCTTTGTTAGGTATATGTTTCATTCTTGCGCTCGGCATTGCAGGGAATTGACCTCAGTACCTCATGGATTCATAATGAAAGGTAAGGAACATGCTCTTATTTATTTTATTTTTTTTTTGGGAAGGGGGGCTGTCAACACATCCCCCCGCTCCCCCTATTTCCTATGCCCCTGATCTTCCATATCATAATGATGTAGAATATAGGGGCTTTTCTACATTTATACAAGAGTATACTGACTCGAGAACTAAGAATCCATTTTTTTAAGTCTGACCCAGATTCCCAGGACATTACGATGGCTCATAATTTCGGTCTACATTCTCGTTTGCTTTTAATAAGTTGTGTACATCTGTAAGCAGCATGATACATTATGGAGCATTATATTTCCCAGAGGTGCAGTAATGTAAGATAATATGGCTGTCGCTGTACTTTCCTTTTGGGAATGCGGCCTCCAGTTTCACCCGTCCTTGTTCATCTTGTCGGACACGCTGTTATTTTAATCTGTTTCCCAACGAGGGCCGGTGCTTCGACTGCATTTTTTAAGCGTGCTATCCGAGTCCAGGCCCGTGCTGGTGAATCCAGGAGTCCATCATTCAGAATGAAGAAGGCTGGACTTACTACTGCATGTTGTTACTGTCCTTTGCCTG
>JABFEB020000035.1:9343605-9355905 GCA_019775895.2 Stomatorhinus ivindoensis
GTTGACTTCTGTGTCCAGGGCATGTGTACCCATGTGAGGTGAATATCACAGAGCAGGCAGCCGTGAAGGGGATGGGGGGCTGTTTGGAGACTGGTCCGAGGGCGCTGATGTTCCGGGAGGCTGCAATCTGAATCTTTCCGACAGTTACCGAGTCGAGGGGCACACATCTCGCTGCTCCGGGGCATCGCAGACATGCAATCTGTCCAAGGCTTTGCTGCAGTGAACAGCTGGCCGATTCTGCAGCCGGAATCAAATGAATGCCGGGAGACCGCTTGGGGTGCCCCCGGAAATCATTACTTAAGCTCTCGGGGCAACAGGCAATTTGGGAACTTGGGCGACGCCCACTGGTCCCACTTCTGGTGGCTGCCGTACGGATGAAGGCAGGTTTACGTTCTTTTTTTAAGTTTGTAGAATAATACATAATGTTGGTGATTTCTCGGCCCCCAGTTTAGCGGAGACTGGGCCTGCTGGCATGCGGGACTTTGTACTGATGTTTCCATGAATCTCTGGGCCCCTGCTGCCTTTCCTGCGAGGGTAATTACTAGTGGAACTGCCAGAGTGAGTAATGTCTCTAACTTTAATTGTACTTAAAATGTCACGCGGCCATCAGTAAGAGATACTAACTGCAGGGGCTGTGATATGCTTTGGTCCAAAAGTCTGAGGGCTTTTTATTGGCCTGTTTTTTTTAAAGATGGCCATCTGTGAGAGCTGTTTACCAACAGGGCATCTGCAGGGTAAGCTTTCTGATACATCTTTAAACATTGTGTTTAACAGAGTAAGGGCTTTTACGTGTGTGTGTGTGTGTGTGTGTGTGTGTTTCTCAGTGCATTGATATACATCGTTCTGTAGCACGAGGTCAATTTAAGCTGTGAAGTCCATGAAGGCAGGGGACACCCTGCTGGGGATGATAGTCCATTACAGGGCAACTCGCTCAGGGGAATTTAGAGATATTCAGGTGCCTTTGTAGGAAAATACTCAGAATTACTCAAATTTCTGAGAAAGCCCATGAGAACATAGGGAGATCACGCAAACTCCAGACACATGGAGCCAGGGACGTAAATCATACCCACAACCTTGCAGGTGTGAGGTTACTTACCAAATTGCTTAGTTTTGCTTGGAATTTTCTGGCTAACTGAAAAAACTTGTAGTAACACAGGACAAGGGCACTGCATGGACCCATGGAAAGTACAGCTTCTGTAAAGGCAGCATGCTCTGTAACTGATCTATATTAACCGAACTTGTATATATAAGACCTGTCTGTTTCCAGCCTGTCTGGATCACTGATGATGCTCACTGGTCTGCACTAAGCTATGACCTGCTGTCTCAGACCTGCCATGCCTGCTTTCAGGTTTGAAACGGGCTGTGTCCAGATACCCGATTTTGTCAGCACAATGGAAAACTCACATTTCCCAACCCCGCCCCCCCCCCCCACCCACACATACACACACACACACACACACACCATCTATTACAGCCATTGTGACGACAGCAAAGTCGACGGCCGCCATGTATTTGCCAGTGTCCATAATGACTTCTAATTTTATTTTGACCTAGACGTGTTTTGACAACTTTTCCTCCACTGCGCGGAAACTGGATTTCAAAATTCACTTTGGTTGGATATGCAGCACTGGTGACAGCTGAACAAAAGGCCATCAGTAAGTTTTGTGTGAGTTCCTGCATGCTGCACGCTCCTGTTGTGATTCCTTTACATAAAGCTCAGCCGCTCCTGGTGCAGCTGGTCATATGTGATATGTTTCGAGTGTCGTGACTGAACAGCTGCCTTAGGTTCATGCTTTGTTTGAAAGACATGGTGTAGCTCCTGGTCCAGTACTGCTTATGCTTGTAACGGGGTACTGGTGGCGAGTGGCTCAGTGGGTGAAGTCTCCGTGACTGTGATCAGAAGGATGCTGGTTTCAGCCCAGCCTCAGCAGAAGAATCACATATCTGGGTGGCCTTGAGCAAGGCCCATAACCCCCAGCTCCAGGAGTGCAGCACAATGGCTAACCCTGCCCTGTGACCCCTGAGCTATGAAGAGCAAGATGGGGTCAGTGAAGAGAAGCATTCCTGAGTACCTGTACTTGTGCAATGGGCAATTTTATTATTATTATTATTATTATTATTATTATTATTATTCATTGGAAGCTCAGCCTAGCTGCTCTTATACCTAGCTGGCTCCTCAACAGCCATGTTTGTATTGGGATATTTGTCTCACTTGTACTTTGCTTTGATCAAGTAAAAAAACATAAAATGTAAATGTCCTCTAATGCTTTTTGTGCTTGCAGTGACAAACTCTGCGAATCTGTGTGCGCTTCACGTCTTTCAGAATAGGGCCCATCTTGTAAAAGTGTGCATGCGATGTCAGTATTCCACAAAGACCCAGAGCCTTTTAAAGCGAATAATTAACCAGCTTTTTTGAGCTTGTTTCAGACTTCATTGTTATTCTGGGCGGAAGAGTATGGAGCTTCCCTTCTGAGCCACCGTACATCTTCACATCTTCACCAAATTAACTAGCAAGCAGCATGTGACTTCAGACACTAGATTATTGGAAGACTTTGTTGCATATGAATCGTGTGTGACAGGTCCTCTCTCACTGCCATGTCCCACTTTCCCGAATGCGAATCACGCAGGCAAGCACGCAACAAAAAGCGATATTCATCTTACTGTCGATAAGCACTCCATACGAAATATGAATTAGGAGCCAGTCCAGAAGAACCTGTTTATATATGCCGGTCATTCGCACAAACGTGGTCTGTTCTGCATCTTCCACCCCTGATGCAAGCTCATTTTATTTGTTTATCAAGTCATTTGTGGAGTTGTGAGTTCTGGTTCATTTGCTGCTATTAGATGTCTCTGTGTGCGGATTTGCCATCATCCGTTTTTTTTTTCAGCATCTGAAGTCTCTCTAACTTCTACAATCAAGCGAAAAAAGAAAAACATATTTACAAATACAAGCTCGGAAGTGACCTTTGTGCAGACGAAAAACATTAAAACGCATAACAGAGAGTTTGCTTAACATTCCAATCACTGCCCACAGTAATGATCTGTAACTAAATACTCAGGAGAGATGACAAAAAAATTTCATGGACAAGATAATAGTATGCTTTGGAGAAAGAGATGTAAACCACACCAGAAAACAGGCATTGCTAGCAAATCAAATTGACTTGATAATGACTATGGTAGTTTGTTAGAACATAAAATGCAGCATGTCATGAAAAAAATGCATCTCTGGAATATTGTCACACACAGCAAAGAGGCGGTAATATTTCTTTATTAAAATGACTCGTGCTGATACATCTTATACTTTTAATGACTTTTTTCCAGTTGCTTTTTACTGTGACCATTTTAATTAATGTAGCGTTACCGCTACGACGGAGAGTTGATATATTCTAGTGGTGGTATTGGGGTGTGCGGTCCATGCTAATGTCCCGGCGACTGGAGACACAGTCGCACAGAGAGAAATACATCCATCAACATTAAAACCGCCCCTTGAAATCTTTCCCAGGGGCCATTAAGTATCAAACCAGTACATTAAAGCTTTCACAAAAGAAAGAGGGAATGTGTGGCATTTTTTTTAAAGAGGAGCGAATGTCAGCGCGCAGCCACCGTGCTTTTATACGAAGGTGAATCCAACTCGTCCCATTTTGTTCTGGCCTCCGGCCTTGATTATCCCAGCACCGGCCCTGCATGCACAACTCCGCAGTGGGGGAGAGCCCCGCCAGCACACACTCAACAGTACTGTCATATTTAGGTTTTGCTGTTTTGTTTTGTTTTGTTTTGGAGCAGCGGACAGAGTTGTGGTGAAGGAAATCATTCAGAGGTCTCTGACATAACCAGGGACAGAGTCAAGGAAGGTAAAGTTAGCGTGATTGCAAGAAAGAAAAGAAACTTGGAACATAACTGCATTGGTCTGAGTTGGAGGCCCAATATGATATGCTGTCATGGAGCCCAGAATCTATAATGGCAGCCCTGGCTCCCTAAAACATTTTAAAACAATAGAAAGGCCCTTTTCTGGGCCATTTCTTCCCATCTCAGTATAGAAAGTTATTTTTCTTGCTACCTTCTATAGCCCAGAGCATCCTCAGCAGATGGTCAAATGGGTTAAATTGAATCTTTACTCCCCCCGGGTTACCGCCAACCCCTCCAGCACTTAAAGGGGGCACGTTACATGGGGCAAGCTCAAACTAATTGACTCTGAGCTTTGTTATTTCTGAAATCATTCCAAAAGGTAAGCTCTTTACACCATAATCCAGGGGTAGCCGTAACACCCTCTGAGGGTGACCCGATAATTAAGCTAAAATGATAATCAGGTTAGACAGGTTGCCTATTTGCCTCCATGGGAACGTTCAGGCGGTGAAGCAAAATCCAGTGGGAGGTGCGGGATGCTCCCGTGAATCGCTGTGTCCCCCCCCCCCCCCCCAAAACAAAAGGAGGCAGAGATAACGTCGGATTCCTCAAGGATCCTGAGAACGGCACCTACAAATCGTTAGAGTTTATGTACGATTAATCACGGGACAATTAAGTAATTTTTCAGTCTAGTTTGTCAGCAGCTGCAGTTGTTTATAACGATGCAAATCAGGACATCGAGTGACATTGTGCGCCCATTATAAGAATGATGGCTTCCATTAAGATTTTCTTTAGGATCGTTGCTAGACCAAGAGGAAAACGCTCTAATGAACGGCTTACCAATTAGAATAATAGATTGGCCACAAATCACTGCATTTACATTCTTGTTGCTGTAAATGAAATTGTTACCGCAGTGCCTATAATTTCGGTTCTGTTATTCTGTGTGACGTAGGACTAAAGAGCAGAATACATTTAACTGCATCACGGCTTTCATAGTCAGGGTAGATACTCTATAAGAGTAGGATCAGGGTAGTAATGTCCTTAATGTTAGGCTGCAAAACAGGATGATACACATTACTAATAGACATATTTAGTAATGATTAGTATGTGCACACATAAGTACTACTCATCCATTACTTGTGTGTGCGTGTGTGCATACTGTATATACTATACACACACACACACTCACACAGTACTTATATCTACAAACTGTCTGTTTAAGTTAAATGTATAAATAGTGAATAGTATAGAAAAGATGTGCTTCACTATGCACTGTATGTGCTTAGCTGTGAGAGGCTACTGTGGAAGTATGTTATCATTTTACATGGTATGAAGAGATGCAGGTTTACACGCTGACCACACGCTAGCCAGTCAGTTGACCCTCCCCCCGGCCATCCAGGGAGAGCCCAGGGGACATGCCCTTTCATGATCCCTATGATGTCACCACGGCCTCTGCCAAGCCCGCTGTCCCTCTCTGGCGCGGATGGCGGCATGTTTCAGCAGACGCTCTCCAAGCCGCCGGCGGGCGGCCCCGCTGCACATCTGCGGGGTGAAGGAGATTGATGAATACGCAGCCGCACCCTGGATAGTGCTGCCAGGTCTCATCAGCACAGGAAGCGCGCGTGGAGTTTTCTGGAACGTCAGTCAATTCCGGCCCATTTATTGGCTGGGTTAAAGGCTTGGGCTTCAATAGAGACCAGACTCATCGCAGTGAGGCGGGAGGACGGCAGCGGTAAAGTCAAAGTATGGCCTCCAGAGTCAGTCACTCATAATGTGGGAATATAAAAACGTGTCAGAAGACGCGGGTGGGTGCAATCTGTCCCTGCAGGGAGAGTCATGTGACTGTAATTATTTGCATGGATATGATCCACCTGTTCTTCTTTTCCAGGGCTGCAGTATGTTAGTGTATTCTGCTTTTCATCTAGACAGTACTCTTCATCCTTTTAGTTCTGTTGGCTTCCTAGCTGCTTGGCTAATAGCAGAAGGCTAATAGATCTACTCCCTTTCCCACAATATTGCTGTGCAGCCCTCAAAAAAGGTATCCTCTAATGAGCCAGTGTGTTGCATATATAATATATAAATGCCCTGGGACTCTGAACATGGTAATAGGGTAAAGGATGGATGAATGAATGGATTAAATGAATTATATTGTACAATGTACAATATTCATACCTCTATAAATGTAAACAAGATGTCATATATGTGTGCAAGGGCATATATGTGTGTTGAGCATGGGGGGGTCGAGGTCATCCATTTAAGGGGCTCTAGGGGCTTGTATTGGCTGTTTTTGATGGTTGTGGGGGTTACAACATTCCCCACCCCTAAATTTACGCCCATGTATGAATGGCAGTTAACATATATAAAATGATACAAAGGGGCTGCACACTATTTTGAAGCCCACATCTTAACCGAGATAGAATCCGAGCATTAATACGGCCGCAAGGGGACACCGCCCTGCTTCGGTGTCTGCACGCGCTGCCGGACTCCCGCAGTGGCTTTTAAAATGCGTTTTGTGCGCACGCTGTAGCGGTCGGGCGCAGGTTGCCCCACCCGACTCGGCAAGCCGCTCACGCCCCCGAGCCCCGGTGCTTCATGCAGTGTTCATGCGGTGTTATTTTCCAGCGAACAAAGTCATCCGTCCCTGTACAGTGGGCATAACAGAAAATGACATGTCTTTTCTGTACAGCATGTTGCCAGCGTGGTACGTTTCCCTGCATGTGACTTGACTTTGGCACTACGGAGATCAACGTGCGTCTTCCTGGTACAACAGGTTACCAGCAAGTCTGTCCTATGAGTTCAATTCATCCGCGGACGATTTGTCGGTTTCTTTTCTTCTATTTTTTTTACGATTTCCGTTCCTGTTGCTCTTGTTCAGTTCATGGCTTGCTTACTCCACTCTTTTACCTTAGGGTTTGAATATGCAGCAGAAACCCTGCACAGATATTACCAGGGAAATCCCATAGGAATATAGGCTTACAACGTTATATTTACATCTATTTCTTTAGCAGACACTTTCTTTCCAAAGCGATTCACAAGCGAGGAGGATAATACATCAAAAGCATATAGTTGTCAAAAAGCCAACTAGGCATAAATGCAGATAAACCCTCCAATATATGAATCCACACACATAGTAGTTAGCAGTGACATACATTTAGGATATATATATACAGTACTATACACAGTGATGTGTTTCCACCGCTTGTTTTCAAATAGATTTACAATGTGTGTGAGACCGCACCTATTTCCCGGCCGCTCTTTCGTTTGCCAGTCGCTGGGTTTACCGACTTACTCCTATCTTTGTCAAGCATGACTTAACACTCGTGCGAAATACGGGCGGGGGAGCTGTCGGCCCCTAAGAGACAGTACCGTGACGATTATGGTTAGCATTAGCGTTTAATGACCGAGCTAATTATTCAGAGCCTTTCATCACTGCATTGATGCTGGAGCGTAATCAAGCTGACAAGATTATACCCATGACACTGATAAATAAATTCAAACTTAATGCGTCTTTTGCATATTGTCATAATCACATCAAATCAGTTTATTAATCCTCAAAAATAATTAACCTGAGACATGTAATTAAATAGTCGGTATATTTTTGTCACTCTGAAGCATGGATGAATAATACCATACATGAACGAGCCATTTATCTCTAAATTGGACAAACGAATAACGGAAAGCGATCATCAAAGAGGGGGATTTTTAAGCGCCATTGATCCATTGTTGAGGCAGTCTACAATTATACTCGATTATATCTTACGAATCCGTGCTGGGTGTGATTAAAATCCGTTTTCACTTTTAATTTTGAATCCATAATCAGGGCCTTTGATTGTATATTTGATACCGAGTAGGCAATTAAGGCGGCAGCCTTAAAATAAGGCAGGAGGGGAAAGTTTTGCTAAGTTTTACTGCCTCTCCTCCACAATCAAATCTGTTCAAAAAGCCTTTTTTTTCTTTCATTCCGCTGCGACATTTTGTTTAACCAGCTGTGATTCCGCCAGGCGCATTAAGGCAGCAGCCAAGTGCGCTTTTAGATTACATTTGGCCCGCGCTAGCTGTCTTCAATCGTATGCTGCGGCCGGGGTGACAGTGTGGTCACTTTTTATTACCAATCAGCTCTTTCATGCAGAAATAGTGCTGAGGCAGAAAAGCTCTCCGAAGTTATCCAGTCTTATGCTGTTTAAAAAAAAATACGATTCCAGGTAGGGAAAGCAGCTTCACCAATGCAGTCAGCCCCCCCGTGCTGCTGAAATGCAGCAATCGGGTCGGCGATACAGCCAATTTATGGAGGAAGTCTTTATCTTATCGAAGTGCACTCCACGTTTCTTCTACTGTCATTCTTGATGCCTTTGCCCTCTTGTGCATCACCCCATTCGGCAGTGAGTCATTGGCCTCTCTGCCTATTACCGAGCTGCTAGCATTACCGGTATTGATTCGGGGTTATGGTGCACCTAACAGTGGAAATATTATCTCCTCTCAATTGATCTAGAGACGGAGCACGTTGTTAGGCGGTGTAAAGTTAACAGAGCCATCCTTTAACCTCGAGGAACCCGGAGAATAGGACACTTCCTGCAGAAACACACCTGCAATCGGTGATGGAGTTATAGCCCTTTATCCGTCTTCTTTAGAAAGGAGTCTTGTGGCTCGGAAGAGGCTCGTTTATCATTAGTGCACAGAAATGGCAGTGTTCAGCATTTTTTAGCCTGAATGGATTTTTATTCCCGTCTCAGGCCCTCAGACACCACATGCGCATTAAGATCCCCAGACAGGGACACTTTCTTGTATACTAAGGGGGATTTTTTGATTTCTCAGGTCCACATAATTAGATATTGCCACAAAAATCGCTTATGTATGTGCGTGTTTGTGTCTATATATAGGGATATTACGTATTGTATCGCCGGTGAGATCTACGCATCCCGGCATGCCTCGAGAGCGGGTGTATATAGCCCCGTGTGTGTTATTGTAAATAGCCGTTGTATTGTTGTTTGTTGTAGTAGTTATGGGTGAGACTTGTTTCCCGATTGTGGCGTGTATGTTTGTTCGTGTCTTATGTGTATCCATTCCGATCCTCACGTATCCTTAGCTTGTATAAATCTCCCACCGTGTATGCACCTTACAGTTCGGCGTCTGAACACCTTGTGTCCCTGTCGCTTTACTTTGTTTGGAGTTCGTTGGTTTATTTGAGGGACTTCCTATTCGTCTTTTGCTGGTTTCGTGACGTCTCCGTCTACCCGCTACAATACATTCGTGTGTGTGTGTATTTATATATGCGATAGAGGTATTTGTAGAATAACAAATACCATAAAAGACTGTAAATGTTATGTAATAGCCTTTATCATTTCACATTGGTGTTCAGGTTATATACGTAAATTTCCTCTGCAAGATTTTTTAAATAGCTAGAAAGCAGTTTAGTTTTATTGTGAGTCTAGTCGGGTTTTTTGGGGGGGGGGGGGGGGGGGGGGTGGGGGGAGGTTGATGCTTCCTTATTTTCACGGCGCATTACTCGACGGCTCCCACCCAACCGCGATGCGAGTGTGGCGGGGCACGTTTTCGCATCGCTGGCCGTGCACGTTGCAATTCTGTGACCCTTCTCGAGAGGGTGGAATGTTAAGAGTTCTCCGTGCTAGCGAGGGACTTTCCACATACTTGGCTGGTCCTCCTTCGACCAAGCCACAAAAACTATCTTTCAGAGCCGCTCGGCCCGATAGTCGGAGGCCTGGGGTTGTGAAGAAGGCCTGCCACATTCAATTATCCTGGGGGGGGGGTCACCAAAAAAAAGGCTAAAATAGACCTGACTGGGTGACTTGACATCCTGCATAGAAATGCAGAGTCAGGCCAAGCCTGCTAAGAGGCGTGCGGTCGGGGTAAGGAATACGAACATTGCTTTCTTCCCCTTGCAGGATGGGAGACATCTGAAAAGACCACACTCGACTGGGTGTCTTCTCGGGACCGCTCCGTCGACGGAGAATGCGGTTGTGCCCTCGTTTCAGATTCTTCAAACTGGACAGACTGTTGACAGCAGGACCGGAATGGCGTCTAGAGGCATCCATGAAACATCCGAACGATCAAGAGGCACAGAATGGGAGATTTGCAGGAGGCCTGGGCTGAACACACTCCTCTATACTGCTGGAAAGCAAGCCGGCTGGCCGCTGCACCTCACTAGCCAGGTACCCTTCCATCTCCAGCTCAGCAGCGGGCACTGCTGGCACAATCCGTGTGCCAGCATGCAAACCCTGGGACCACCTGTGCCAGGGGTATGATCGTTCACCCAGTGTCATAGGGGACGCTGCAGGACAAATGAAATGAAGGTTGAAGGTGCCACTAGAGGGCAGTAGAAGGACCCTTTGTGTCCCCGTCGTAGCCATTTTCCTACTACATATGGGACAGCAGATGGCAAAGGTCTTATATTCAGTAGGTTGGAAGTTCAAATCCTAGGTGGTGTAGCCTTGAGCAGTCCTCAAAAACTATTGCACTGGGTAAGTCAGCTTAAAAATACAAGCCACTTTGTGCTCTCCGCAAAAGAAAACCCACAAACGGAATATGTCAGCCAAAATTTCTTTTATACATGGAACAATCCAGAATGTCCTGACCTAGTGCAGTTTCAAAGCTTGACTGAAGTTGCCTGGAGAATAATGTGATATCTCAAAAATCTGGACTTAACTCAAAATCAGAGTTGAATTCTTTCCTGCGTGCAACGGCTTACTGAAAAGAAAAAAATAAATAAATTAAACAGCTGATTGTCTCCGCTGTGTTTATCCGCTCCTCTGCAGCCTTTACTGTGCCGAGCAGGAGTACAGTATGTCCTCGGCAGTGCATTGGACATTTGCCAGTGATAATAACAAGATCCCATCTGTCAAACTGTGCTCCACAAAAGGTTGCATTTACATGCAAAATAATAGCACTTATATGACGGCAGGAAAGCACAGAAAGTAAAACATCCACTGTGTGTGGGATCTGCGTGAGGAATGAGACACGTTAGGTTCGCTGCCCGCCGACCCAGCCTGGGCTAAACCCTGCGCATAGAGCAAGGAGTTACACCCCGAACAACAGGGTTTGCTACTCCTGCTTCCAGAGGTGCACCTACCCACCTCAGCATCATGTGACACCCGGCGACCATCTTGTGGCCAAGAGGAGTCGCCCTCGCATCAACAAATGGACGGGAGGTGCCTTGTTTAGAGGCTGTTGAACGAGTGGTTTGGGAAGCTGGTGGGATTTTGGAGAGTGGAGGCTGGGGGGGGGGGTGTTACTGGGGGATAATCCGTGCACTCACATTGACAGGGGAAGGTCTAGCAAGACCGCTTTGTATTGGCTGATACAGGATTCTTAATGAAGCCCGATGAGTCATGGTTGATGCGTTGCAGAGGATTACATGTGTGATAACTCCGTGTCCTCTTCTAAGGAAGCAGCCGCTTCTCCTTCCGCAGCTTAGGAATGTACGCTTCACCCCAACCGGAGATGCTCCTTCCTTTCTGGAAGCTGGACACCATCCCAGACCTGTTAATCTGTGCGTCTACCCTAACCTGCGACGCAAAGGCACAAGCCCCACGCACAAAAGGCCAGCTCCAGCCAGTGGAAACCCCATCTTTATAAGCCTGGAAAAAGGGCAGAAGAGCTTCAGAGGGGTCGTCTTGAGGTCGTTTGCCGCCGCGGCCGCTCAGGCAGTCGGGTGGCTAGTACCGCTACCGTCCACCAGGTGGCAGTGTCACAACATGCACCCCCCCTGCTGCAGCAAGTCTGGACTGCGGCCCAGTGGGAGGCAAACCAGGTGGGAAAGCTGAACATTGTTAATTATGGATGATGTGTCTATGTTCAGCACCTGATATTGTACTAAAACTTCATCTGGATTCCAAGTTGCGTGTAAGATGTACGGCGGCACTGAAGCCCAAACCGTACTTCACCGTGATTTTGGTGATATTGCTTCTTTTATCTTACACCAAGAATTAACCCCAAAAGTGTACATCGTCAGCGAGTCGTCTAACACCAGGTTTGAAACCAGATTTGAACCAGGTGAACATACAATAGGCATAAATATCATTTCGTTCACCTCTCTGTGAAAGAGAATGTTCAGACTTGGCGTCAAATGAGTAAATACCTTGTGGCGCGGTAATAAAGGCTCTCATCCGCGGCATGAATGGGAGCGAATGTAAGACCACCGCAGCTTCACGGATCCGAACGCGCCGCTGCAAGTTGCACCCGCTCCAAAGCGAGATGGAGAACAGCTGTTTTGGACTCTAAACAACAGCCCAAAATTACAGGATCAAAATGCATGTTTCAGAAGTCACAGACAGTTCAGAGACACTTCGGGGGAGAGCACTTACGATGGCTACCATGCCCGCGAGACACGACACCGGCGGAAATGAGTGCCGGAATCTAACCGGGTCGGAGGGCTGGACAAGAGCTATGTGAGGCATCCGTGTGTTAAAAAGGCTGGAGGGGGGGCAGGGGCTAGGGGGTTGG
>JABFEB020000035.1:9371702-9384335 GCA_019775895.2 Stomatorhinus ivindoensis
GGGGGGGGGGGGGGGGGGGGGGGGGGGATTTAGCAGCCAGCACACATCTGCTGCCTGACGATGGCAGCTTGCACGTTAGCACTCCGCTCACCGCGTTTAGCTCAAGCACAGGGTATATATACCTTTCATTCATTTATTTATTTGTTTCCTAGCAGACCCCTACATTTATATCCCCATGTGGGACACAGCCACTGTGCTTCTCAGAGTGTGGGGGGGTCCGGGGAGAGGGCTTCTGTGCTTGATTTATGTGCGACATTTATTCTGACAACATGTGTTTTTGAAGGCGGCATTTCAGAGCCGCCGTTTTCACACAGGCGAGCGCCTGCATGGCACAGAAGAGACGGGCCCACAGGTGACTCCCACAGCGCACCTCACGCCGACGAAGAGCCGTCCCTCTTAATTACCGCCTAATTAATGTCTTGGGAGGGCCAACCATCTTTTCATATGGAGAGATAGAGGGCCAGCAGCAGTGGGGGGGCAACGGCTTTCACAAAAATACACCTGGAGGTTGTTCGGGGGGGTGTCGCTCAGTGGAAGCCAAAGGAACCAGAAGCAGGGGACAAGTTTGCAGAAATAAACACTGCTGTGAAAGCCCAGGACGAGGCTTTATAATCCCACTCCTGCTGGTCCACGGTGCATGAAGCTCTTTGTTCCAGCCCAGCTTGTAATTAATTTGCCGTCCCTGAGCTATTGACTGAACTTAGGGTTTGATAGAAGTCGCATTGATCTGAATGTATATTTGAGGACTCGTACAGTTCTTCCATTGACTTATTTGTTCTTAGACTTTGGGCATTATGAAGCTTGACTAATTAAACTTTTCTAATGTGTTTGTTCCGTGAATGGTCAAATAAGCTTAATTTGAAACTCACGTGATGCACCGTTCTACTTAACAAATGACGAATTAAAATAATGGAAACTACAAGATATTATTCAATTTAGGGGAAAAGTTATTATTTTTAGTTACCCTTTGCCATTATCTTTAAGACGTCTTCCTCAGCTAAGAGAAATTCGGATTAAAAAGCCTTAAAATTAAAATTAAAGCCTAAAAAGTAATAAAAAATTATTCCTTTCTTTTTCACATTATGTGAATTATGTCAACCGTTCAGTCCAGTTGAGACTAATGGTACCAAATCCAGCTCAGCAAATGGATCAGTGTGACCAGGACTAGAATGATCTTCCGTAGAGAGTTCGCTGTAAATGAAAGATTTAATATAGGAATCGATTGACCTGTATTGTATGCCAGGTTCTGATCTTGCTAGCTTCTCTGTTGAGAGATATTTGTGTATAGATAGCATGTTTTGTCTGAATCTACCCGATTCTTGAGAAGTTTATAGCACTACTGATTACAAATGCAGCATTTTTTAAGGAGTATTTGCAAAGCTCTTTTTAACAGAGCTGTCTTGCACTTGTAGGCAGTTAAGCCTAGCGGCGCTTGTACATAAGTGGGTTCCTTGACAGCTGTATGCTTTAGATACTATCTGCCTCACTTGTACGGACAAAAACATCTACTAAATAAGTAATGGTAACTGTAAATGGTCCTGGGAGGTTAAGGCAGCCTGTTGACTATGGAACCCCCCCCCCGCTGTCTAACCTAAGGGGTCTCTGCTCCTCCCCTCTGCGGTCTTACAGCATCTTCTGCTTGCACAGCGCACCCTGCGTGTTTACACGTGTACATGGAAAGCGCTCTGGGGTGAGCTGTGTCAGGAAGGGCATGTTTTAAAAATCTAATCGAATCGATTTGATCTCTCACTTCACATACAAACGTCTACAAACCTTCCCTGTAGCTCCGTATTTCACATTAGAGGAAAATCAGGGAGACACATCTGATAATGCCTGACTTCTCCAGGGCAAACTGGGTAAGGAAATTACCTTGGGTCTGTATAAACCCCCCCAAATCCCAACCCCGAGCATTCGACAGCAGCCTTGGGTCACACCAGATGCAACACGGACTCAGTCCAAAATACTGTTGGCAGCACAGCTAATGGCTATGAGGGCCACTTGAAGACGTTTTGTTCCGCTGGCAAAGCTTTCAATTCAGCTGGGATGCCCCGTGCGGGTCAAGCTGAATCGTTAGCGCTTTCACCAGCACGTTTTTTGCTGACTTGCCTGCTCCTCCTGCTTTAATTACGGAGAAAAGGTACAACGGAGTCACCACCATGATCTTTGATGCTACATACTAATCCCGGTTGGGCACGAAAAGCGAATATTAGTTAAGTAAAAATACCAATATGGCTGTAATTATAGCGCACCTACTGTCTTGGTGAATGGCGTTAAATACAAAGCTCATTAAATGTACCGCTAAGCTCAGGTCCGGCCCCCCCTGACACTGGATGTTGGCTGGAGACACCCCCGGCAAGTTATGTCACCGTAGATTGCCGTTTCTCTTGTGTGAGTCTACGGTATTTGTCACATAGCTGCTCGAGCGTGAATTTCATTATAAATCTCGATAGCGTCTGTAAGAAGAAAAATCACACACGGTGACATAAAAAATTCAGCCCCCTACACACTCACCGTGGCACTTCCTGGAGGCCCCCACTGGCTCATTCGCTCCCCCCCCCCCAACCTAAGCTTGTGGCAATTATCCAATTTATTTGGCTCCCTGCTGACTAATGTGATCCCAAAGAGGCCCCCGGATCTTGCCATGTGCCCAAAGGGCATCCAGTGTTTGGTACCACAGACTTGTGGTTCCTCCACACTTCGCTTAGCTGGGCTGCCCCTTCCAAACCTGCATCATGGCATTCAGTGCTGTGCAGATGGGAGAACGAAGGCACGTCCAGTGAATCCTCGGGGGAAAGGGGGCGGGGGGCTATTTATAGAAGGCATAGGAGGTACTGGGATTGCTATTTTCATATGGTGAGCTGTCCCCGTCTGAATGGTGACTAAACTAGAACAGGGACAAGTCCGCGATTTCAAGACCTGCTTAAGCGCCAGTAAAGTGTCTGCGGAGGAGTATGTGTCTAAGCAATCTGACCTCGCTGGGAGGAGAGAAGATGGTAATAAAATGGTCACCAAACCACACTGACCTGGTTTTTGAGCTTGTGCTTCTCAGATATAAGGAAATTTTAAAGAATAAACATTAGGTACTAGAGATTCTAGAGGGAACACTAGATAGCTGGTTGCCTTTTATCAAAGCTCTTCAGTACCACATGGTATCTCGCATGGTTTCCAATGCAATTTTAATTTTAATGCTATTTTCATACCATCGGTGGCGAGACATCTGAGTTGACTTTCTGTTCTTTCATCCGTCGATGATGGAGGCCAATTAAAAGGCAGGTATGTGTTGCTTATTTCGTTATTATTATGTTATTTCTCCTGAACATCTGAATCACTCGCTGGGCCTGTCGTCACTGCAGACGTACATTCAAGGGGGGGGGGAGCAGGAATAGCGGAAAATGGCCCGACAAGGGGTGGAAGAAGGAAGCACTGGGAAGGTGCATTGCAGAGGGAGAGGGAGGCGGTGCTGAGCCGGCCAGGCTGGGCCGCGCTGCTTTTATGCTGATGGGGACTGTGCTCCCACCATCTGCTAGGCTGCAGACTCCAGGGAGGCCTGTCAGAGTGAATGTGTTCACCGAGCGGAAAGGGAAAAATTGCTGCAACGCTCAAACTACTCCCCCCACCCCTGTTTTCCTGCCCCCACCTTTCATCCCCGGACCGGAATGAGCTGACAGGGCCGAGCCCTGTGCCCGGGGCACCATAGATGGTGGGGGGGGGGGGGGGGGGGGGGAACCTAGCACATTGCCCTCTCCCCCCGTCATCACCCCCCCCCTCACGCATCACTCAGCCCCAGCAAGGATGGCGACTCCTCACCTCACAGCAAGGTACAAGCTCATTCGAACCATGGGCTTGAGGGTCTGAGGTATTCCCTTCTGAACATCACACCAGCATCTTTACTTTCTGTGAAAGGAATCATATTATAGATGGTTCGACGCCATGCCAAAAGGCCACCAATTCATCCATTACATCACAATGCTTTTGTTTTAATTCCCATCAGAGGGCACAGATTGTGTGTGTTTTTCACCCCGCTTTTTGTTTTGAATGCAATGTAGTTTCACGTCACAGGGAACGTGAGAATGCCCCTGAGGGAGTGTGCCATGAGTTTCAGGAGCAGCACCTGGGCATGAAATGGGTTCAGGAAACATGACAGGATTGATTGTGGGACCTTTCAGCCACATGACCTTTCAGTCACAAGACAGGACCCACTGTGGGACCTTTCAGTCACATGACAGGACCCGCTGTGGGACCTCTCAGTCACATGACAGGACCCGCTGTGGGACCTCTCAGTCACATGACCTTTCAGTCATATGACAGGACCGGCTGTGGGATCTTTGAGTCACATGACAGGACTCACTGTGTGGGACCTTTCAGTCACATGACCTTTCAGTCACATGATGGGACCCGCTGTGGAACCTTTCCATTACCCATTTAATCCAAATCACGTCTAGAAAAAATCGCAGCTAAAAATACATATCAAGATCACTAAACTTCAATATGGATAAAAAGCAACCAACTTTGAGTCAGTGTAACTCAAGGTATTAAAATTCACTGTCATTCCAGCTTATGACTTTACCCAAACTGAAGACTCAACCGAGCCGAACCACAGCGATTACTAGGTCACTGCTAGCTTAATGTCATGAATGAGGACAGTCATGAGTTCCACTTTGTGAAAATGAAGCAGTATTTTCAAGCCATTATTTCCCTAAAATACAGCACTGTTTTCCCTGAAAAACAGCAGCGCTCTCAGCCCCTGCGTCCGATACCACCCCGCAACTCATGCAAGCTGATTTCCGTCTCTTTCTCCCTCTGCCGACCTGGGACATCAAACCTCTCACGTCTCCCATGAGATAAGCAGCCCGGGAACATTCCTGCATGGCCCCACAGATCAGCAGGGTTCTGGGCTCGTACAGAATTCATTTGAAGGACAGCTTGATGTCTTCTTTTCACCGCCGGTACTTTTTTCTCTGACGGCGGCCCGATATCAGGCGAAAGAGCCCGATGCTGCACACGGGGCCAGGAGATCGGGACGGCAAAGGCGGCCTTTTCATCTCCATATTAGTATCGCTGGCATCACCTTCGACGAAGACGTCACAGTCTCCTGCTCCTAAAAGCGCATTACATTCTCATATAGCCCGAAAGGTGCATTTACCCTGTTTTTCTGGGAGGTAATTTTTTTTATGGTTTTCACACAGGGGAATTTCATTCAAGAAATGAAAGGGAGGTTTACGTGAGTCATCGTCACCAAAATGAGCGTTTGCCTGTCATCCGCCGCAACTTATTACTAACGGTTGGAGATGGGGGGGGGGGGGGGGGGGGTGTTGTGGGATTGACAGCCATGGACTGGAGGCACGTTATTAAACACGGAGAGATGATATGACGGCAGCTGAATCACAGAATTATACGATGGCACATCGTCCACCCCAGATTTCCGAGGGGAGAATGTGATTAGATGTGACTCTGTTTGTCAGCCCTCGGCCGGAAACACACATACGGGGGCAGGATTTAGAGTGCCGGGTCACGGCGCCATTTATGCGGCCGAGTGGATCACCAGGGTGATGAGCATTACCTTTTTCATTGGGTTTTACCGCTGGTCAGATTATATTTTAATTCGCTGGGGCTCCTTGGCGTGTAAACAAATGGAATTCGTGCGACTCTCCATCAACCCCTGGTGAAGGTGAATAACACTTCCCCTGGTGAAGGTGAATAACACTTCCAGGGTCCCGGCCCCTCACCACCCCCCTCCAAGCAGTGCATTCTCAGTTAATGATGGAGTCCCGCGATTCAGTTCTCCAAAAAAAAACCATTCTTCGAGGAAGAGTGCATGAAAAATTTGCAGACACACACAATGGCCAAGAATCTGAATAAGTAGGTAGTAAATATGGACTTTCCTGGAAATCCAGGGGACAAATTACCTTAATCCCCTGCTACTGAGATACAGGATATCCTGCAAGAGACTGTGTGGCATTATTGCCAGATTATCCCGGAGTCAATCATCCGGGATCTAAATTTTGAATAAGTAAAAAAATAAATAAAAATAAATGCTTCAGAAAGTTCTTCAGAGGACCCTGCAGAAATATAATCTGGCAGCCTGACAGCAGTGAAACGCTTGGAGCGTAACCGATAAGCTGAAGCAGACTCCCTCCCTCAGCCAGAGATTATAAACTGTAAAATGCGGAGCATCTTAAACAGAGTGTCAGTTAACTTTTTCAGATTTTTCAAATCCCAGGCACAACTCTTCGTCCTTGCCGTCTTTCCGGCCTGCTGGAGGGAGAGCGGTAGATAACCTCGTTGCTGGGTGATGGTGAAGCCGGCACACTGCGAACAACAGGGAGGCGGAGTGGCGCGGAACACCTGCCGTCTACCAAGAGCAAATTAGGCGTGTGAGATTGGACCGATCTAGAAGGGGTCTCAACACACCTACTTACCCCAGGATGCAAATTGCATTGAAGTCCCCTCCTCTCTTTATTTGGTGGCTTGCACAAAACCATTTCATTTTTTGTGTTGACCTCTGCCGGTCAAAAGTCCATTTGTTTCCCCTGCACTAATTCTTTATATCTCAGTATTTGCATTTCAGTGAATGCAGTGAATGAAAATATAGTAATACTTTACTTGACGGGGCAAATAATATAGTATCATGCTATTACTTATGTATTTATTAACTACAAAACTAAGTCTTAGGCACATATTGATGTCGTGTTAATCCATCATTAATGATTTGTGATGCATGTTGTATCTCAAGTAGTTATATTTGTTACTATGTCTGCTAATTCTGTAAACGTTTGTGAACTACAAAGGAAACAAAGAATGAATAACAAGTGAAATACTATAAATGTTTCTCTCGTATTTGTTCATCATAAATGAATCATGACATCTTTTTATCTTAAGTAGCTATTATATATATATTTATTCATGATTTGTTCATAATTTGTATATCAATAGCAACTGACTCATTAAGTATCTGTGCCCAGTCAAGTAAAGTGCTACTGAAAAAAGCAAGTAATCAAAGTTTAGAAAGAACCTAATAATAGATTAATTTAATGAATCTATTTATACCAGAATTCTTGCAAATAGGGTACAATTACGATCCATGACCCCACTGGAGAATAATCAGTCCTAGCTCATTTGCAATATCTCCTGTGTGACACGAAATTTCCCCTTGGGATACATAAACTGTATCTCTTTTATCCATCTCTATCTGTATTTGGCCATTGCGTCAGACAAACTATGACAGAAACACCTGTGTCCAATGAGTTACTCATGATTCAAACCATTTATGTTTGGCATTTATATACCTTTTTTACATTACACACAAATACGTCTTCGGCACACTTTATACAGCATGAATTTCTAATAGTTTTGTCACTTGTGACGACTTAACAAAAGCTGTGATCCTCCAAAGATGTTTGTTACTAAGAAGTACCCATTTGCTGTGTCCAGGGCCAGCACACATCGCCCCACAAGTGTAAACAAGGTATGTTTAACTCAGCGAGTCGCTAATCTTTTATGAAAACAATACCTTTGCAGAACATCTTTATGATACACAGAGCTTTAGACAGAAGGTACAGTCCACCTGGATGGCTACATTGGGATTAATGAAGGCCTAGTCTATGCTACCTATGGCTAACATCTTATTGTTAACACAAAGCAGAAAAGGGAGAAGTGTTAAAAGGGAGATGAAAAAATGGTCCCTTTTATGCAATATCATGTCTGAGGAAAGCTCAGCTCTCAACACTCAGAGTAAGGACTTTGGCCTTGCCATTACAGGGGAGAATTTCTGTTATAATAACTGCAAATGGCATGTAATGGGAAAAGACATTCATGGTACTCCGACCAGGAAAAGATCAAAGTGCGCAAACAGGGGTTTGTGCCCGACCTTGTATAAGGTGAGTATTTACTGGCCTCTCAGAAGGTGTGGAGCCAAATGACTCTTAGCTCACACTTGGCCATGTAACAGAAAGACCTGCTGATTACCTGCCGTGAATTTCAGTGGCTTCCCTCTGCCAAGCCTCCTGAAAGGAATTAAGGTAGAAACAAATTGCTCACACCTAAAAACAAGCAATAGAGGAGTCACTGCGTTCCGCGTCTGAGGTTTAAATGCTCCGGCAGCCGCTTTTTGAAAGAGCAGTAAACGTTCACCGCAAGCTAGATGACGGCAGCGATCATTTGTGTTCAATGATGCAACCGTGTAATGTATATAGCTGAGCCGATCTCCCCTTTGTGAGGCGTAACAACCTTTTAGATATCATTTGAATGCCAACTGGAGCATGACGACGGAGGGAAGTCAAGTCAGACATTGTTTTTTCAGCTCTTTGATAGCATAATCTTTGTGGCTGCAAAGATTCTACTGGAAAAAAAAAAACTTCTCAAGTTTCCAAAGGAAGACATCTTGGTCAAATTCACATTTCTCACGGACATCAAACCTTTTTCTATTTACCCGTTCTGCTGTGTTGGTGGTATTGATTATGGAATCCACCCCATACTTAGAGATTGCTGAGCACTATTAAAATGTGATGTTTGCTCTTCTGTGCACTGGCCATCACTTGTCAAGATGGATTAGTAAATACTTTATGGCGTTTTTGCAGAAGCCTTCAGTGTAATCATCAAGTTCTGACGAATCACATTTTGCTGTTGAGAACAGAGATGAAGTACAGCAAAACAGAGCCTAAAAATGCACCTATGAGCATCTGATAGTGGATAATTCTTGGAAAATTTACCATGGCACATTATTTAACAACATAACATCAATTCTTGTACAGCCTTGCATCAACTTACGTTTGCGTTTGGAACCGGAACCACTGGACAACAGGCAATTTAGCTGTATCTCGATATTGTAACTGTCCATCACATATAGGTTTCTATTTATACCGTATTCCAAGTTAGATATGGGCAGTGGGTCATTAAACAGCTGGCGGCGCTGCACATTCTCCTGTGCCTGTTACACTAAGCAATACACCCACTAACAGCCTACTCCATCAGTGTACTGTATATTATTTACTATAGACCTCAGATGTAAACGCAATCAATGACTTGATCAGGTATAAGCCGACGTAACAAATAAACTTCTCTGATAAGACTTTATTTTGTTCATTTTTATAAGAAAAAAAACATATGTAGGCTTCATTTACCTTTTGATTGCTTGTTTTATGCTTTATTACACAGGGATTGAGTTAGCAGCCTTTGAAAATCTTTACAATTTATGCAATTATATCAAAGCACTTGATTCAATTATTTACATGAGTAAAACTGTCTATTCTCCTGAGATGTCTCAGGTATCAACAGTTCTGTGTTTTTCTTCCTTGTTGTCAACAGAAGTTACTGAAAATCATTCCCAGAAACATATAAGGGTTCTTCGGTTACATTATTTTATGGTGCATCAATGTGGTTTGAAACCATGCCTACAGCAGCCAATGTAGATTGTTTGCCAATTTAAAACAAATAGCCAACAGTCTGGTTTGCCCATAGGGAACTATCACAGCCAGAGATACAGTTCAAAATATCGTTTTTTGCTTTTCAGGTCCAACAAATGAAAAATAACCTACCAGAGCACAATCATTCAGAACATTTTTTATCACATATTTATTCACTGACGATACTTGAAAAGTCACTCAAATACCTCAATCCAGTGTTTCCCAATCCACTCCTTGGAGGCCCCCAAACAGTCCATGTTTTTGCTCCCACTCTGTTCTCATCTCATAGGTAACCAGGAGCTGGGAGGGAGCAAAAATGTACACTGTCTGTGAAGGAGCAAAAACATGGACTATCTAGGGGTCTCTGAGGACCGGGTTGGAGACTACTGCCTTAATCAATATGAAAATATTTATGAGCTACAGGCCATAGCAAATGCAGCCAGGCAGTGGATAGGCAGTGGATAGGCAGTGGATAGGCATGGCTCCTGGGGAACGGCTTATTTACAGACACACAGTGGCAGAGAGGCCTAACTTCCCAGGAAATTAATGCAGAAAGATGAACCCTAATTGGATTTGCCTTCAGCATGCTGTACATTCAAGTTCTAACCCAAAAAAGCTTTTTTTTTATTACATTCATATATATATACATAGACCACTACACTGATTTTCAAAAATGTTGATTCTTCTGAAATTTATGGGAGGCAGATATGAAAATATTGAGCTATTTAAAATTTATTGAAAACATTATTGATTTGTGTTGTGAAATGCATACCTGAGTGTGTGTGTGTGTGTTTATTTATTTATTTATATGTGTGTGAGTGTGTCAGGCTTTTGGAAGGAAACGTTTCGGAAATAAAAATTCAGATAGATAATAAATACCAAATTTAATAATTCAACGTAAGGCTTCACATGAAATAGGCACTTATCTCAGCATGTACAAATAGCTGCAGTAAAACTAAACGGACAAAGCCCTTCCACAACAATTAGATTTGACTCTTGTACCATTAACTTAAAGAATGCAACTGCCGATAGGTACGGGCACAGGTAATGGATGGTAAAGGGAGGCAGATTGTAGAACTCTATTAAACACTCAGTCAGGCAAGGTCTTCATTTAGAGCAGCACTGGCACACAGACTGGCAAGAAGGATAGACATCCACCCAGATGCAAATAAAAATGAAATGTTAATATTACACTGCTGCTAAATAATAGAAAATGCACACTGTGAACCTAGGGATCTAGGGTAGACAGGGTATTCTCATTAAAACTTGGCCCTTGCATCATTCATACCATTATTAATGCTATGCCAGGGGACGGCTGTATTTTATTTGTTCGTAATATCACTTGTTTTGGATGATAAACTCATTTGCAGTAGGAAAATGCTCATTTTAGGATAATGTATCACTCGGTGTCTGAGTGTCTAAGTCAGGGTAGCCTACATCTTCAGAACTGCTGGTCTAAATCTGACCCTAGGTCTAAATTTGGGCCTCACCTGGGTTTTCCTCCAATGGCATGCAGTGTTGGTCATGTGATATGAGTTCCCAGCAGTGGACTGGCATCCCAGCATCCAAAGTGTACACTGCCTTGTACCCCGTGCAACCTGGGATAAACTCCCAGTTAGAAATGCAGTTGCAGAAGATGGATGGACCAATATAGTAGAGCTGGGACTGAGAAAATGCTTTATTACACATTGCCCTCTGGTGACTGTGGAGCAGTATAACACCATAAAGTTAATTTGCTTTCCACGTGACTCCTAAGTGCAGAGTTCATGAATAATTTAAATAAGTGTTCTGACAGTCACATCCAGGATTTGACCTGATGTTTAAAAAGAAACTCTGAGAACGATGTTTGACTCTGCCCAGCTTGTGCACCAACGTTTATACTAATTCTGTAAAATATTATATTAATAAAAGGAAACCAAAGCAGAATCAAAATGTTTTTGTTATATATTCATAATGGCACGCACTTCCACAAACAATAGCAATGTATACTTCACATCCACATATTATTATTTCTATAAACTGAATTTATTATACAAAGTCAATATTTCATTATTTGTTTTGTGCTTTCCCTGCAACCCTGACCAACATAAGCAGTCAGAAGGTGGATTCCCATTAATTCACTGTAAGCTAAACCTCAATTAAACCACTGCTACAGCTTTAATACCTTTTGCAGATTGACTCTATGCACTTAATCACTCATCCTAATACAAGAGGTCGGATGGCAGATGATAGCTTTGAATACTATAGAGGCTTTGCATTTTTGTTGTGCCACCCTATGCCTGTGTCAGTCTGCATCCCGCTGCTCTGGAGAGCGAGAGATGCTGTGCTTTCGCTTCAAAGTGCTGAGCTGGTGAAAGAGGTCCCGAATAGAGAAGCAGGCACATATGTGAGGTATGGTGCACACCTGATGCCCTTCGCTGGGCAGTGAAAATGCCCCAAAATGCACCACAGCTGATCAAAACCATAACACCATTTATACCCCAAACTCTTCCCAGCATTAAGGGGCAAAGCAAAAGTTACGTGAATTAATCTGGAAAGGGACCAGATCAGAAAATTACAGTAATGTATGTCTGCAATTGTTTAACCACAATATTTTTATAGATGGGTGTTATTAAAATTTAATCTGAGCTGACTATAAAATCCTATCTAGTTAGAGTTGTAATAACATGAGAGTTTGGTGAACTTTAACACTCATACCATCCAAATACCAGACTATAGCTGTCTATTATTCCTGAAGGGTAAAATTTATATTAAAGGCTAAACCAGCAATGGTTGCTTAGAAAATCAAGAAGAATTGGGATACGGCTGGACCATAATTATGGCAGCATCTATACACTGCAGAAATGAGCATTCTAGTAAGCCAAAAACATAGAAAACTCAGAGAATTGTCCCCTGCTTCACTCCTCTGGAAGGGAGGCATTGACAATGACCGCAAAAGGTTGTGCATCTTTCTGGTGTTTATACAGCAGGCTAAATGTGAGGGGACACTGAGAATGTGCGACGGAGGGTATTTAAAAGATTTTATTCCCCTTTATTTATGCACTGCCCCTTTAAAGCTGATTCCCCAGGCTCACGTTTGGGGGCATGTCTAACCGCTCAGCAAATCGGTGGCTAGAACAGGGGTGAGGGTGCGCGCGCGAAAAAAACTCAAAAGGAGGGAGTGGGAAGCTGCGTGCTGTGGAGGACTGAACAAGAGCCATAGCTGGTTTGGCAGTTAAGTAACTGGCGCTCA
>JABFEB020000035.1:9399373-9413717 GCA_019775895.2 Stomatorhinus ivindoensis
TTTTTTTTTTGGGGTTGATTCCGTTGTTAGGTACAGCTTGACTTAAGACCTGAATAAAAATCTGAATGAAACCTTAAATTAAGCATTCCTTTTCTAAATTTTGAGGTTGTGAAGGTCCTCGTACCTGCTTCTTAACTGCTTGAAGGTAAATGTTGAGTAGTAAGAGGCATTTGCTGACCCCTGTAAATCTGTCAGGCAGCTGATTGGTCACTTTTACTTGCGTTTGCCATTCATTGGCCAACATGAACGTGACAGTTGTTTCTGCGGGATAGACGGGCCTGCCGTGAACGTCTCGTGGATCGAGTTGACTTGCTACTGAGCCTGAAGGACGAGGCCGCCGAACTTGTCTAATCATCTCTCTTTGCAGCAAGTTAAGTTTTGATAGGCCTTGCCGAAAAAGCGACGTGTGCCGGGTGGTTGTCAAAGACGCTGCTGCTCAGGGTCTGACTGAGCCAGTAATTTATATGTGGAATGCGTTTTGTCCTCGTGTAATACGTGATTTTAAACTTTCCTCATCAATATGCCAAGACCAGTTGTAAATAAGTAATTACGTATGAACCAATATTCTTTATTTTGAGGGAAAAAGATTGAAATAAAGTGTCAGACTGATCAAATGTGTGAAGTAAGTGAGTGCTTACAACATGACCACTTCAGAGCTGCTTTTACAGGTTTTTTTTTTTCCCTTTCGCCTTGTCTGTGGCATTAATGCCTGAGTAATGCCATTACATGTGTAGATTTTCAGTGTTCATCTTGTCCCCTTGCAGTTTGTAATTGCCCATTTTAGGTGGATCATTACTCCACAGAAACTAACTTGCATTTTGCTGTGCTATTTAGACTCCTCTGCACACAGGTCCACATGCAGGTTTTTTTTTTGTTTGAAATTACATTTGGGTGCCTATTCTCTGGGGTATAGACTGCTGATACATCTGGTCATACCATTAACACACCAGAAGCGTTCCATCCCTGACACTTCCCTCAAAGATGACTGTTCCGCACCTGGGTGTTGACACATTTGAACAGTTGCATCTGGCTAAATTGTGTGCATATGCTATGACTGACACCAAATACATGGTCACGGTCTAGTATGCTAATGTGTGTGTGTGTGTTTTATTTTGGGGAACTTGGAGAGGGCAGTAAAACCTTGGGGGGGGGGGGGAGAATGTTTCACTATTTTGACTGAAATGTCTAGCAAGTTGTTGATTTAAAGATGTTACACCTATGGCAAGAAGAGACCTCGCTTCTTGTGAGTCGACCCTGGTGTTGAGAGGAATCCAAACAGAAGTGAAGAAACCTGGGTGGGGTGATAAGGAACTGATATGCTTTATTTTCTTTGGGTCCTGGAGCTTCGAATGAGTGATCAGCTGACCATTAGCTGACTCACCTGGTCAACATCCAGCATCTTCCTTACCAGGCACCAGTGCACAATTTTTCCCAGGTGGACAAGAAATGCTTCACTGATTGTGCGTCTGAATTGCTTTGTCCAGGTGCCAAAAAGCAGCTTTTCTCTGCCCAGAGTCAGTTTAGCCAATTGACACGGAGTAGGTATTTTTTACCTAATTCATTTGATATGAAACTATGTATTTTTGTTCACTTCATAATATGACTATAGTGTAATTCTGTTTTTGTTTAACCACAAAAATACACTGGGTAAATGGTTAATTATCCTTCGTTTTCCATCGCATAAAATATGGCTGAACACATACTGCTAGGTTTGACAACTCGAACCAGAGCACTAAAACTTGCCCATCGAAATACTACTTTCTGTTTTTTTATGAGCCTGAAACCAATCGAAATACTTATTTCTGTTTTTTTTATGAGCTTGAAACCGTTTCCATTTTAGGGCTTAACCTCTAGCGTTGAAGTTTTGCGCAATTAGTTATACATCGTGTTCTGAGGAAATTTAAGGCAACCAAGAATCGTCATCCTATCCAGATGCTTAATTATGAACCCACAAACACAGATAATTCCGATTTCATTGATGACTTATTCGTGAGGAATTTGAGGACCATAATTAGCCCTGTTAATTACTTTTTTCATACATATATAAGCTATGATTATTTTTCTGTGAAATGTGGAAGTATCTTTTCCAGGCACCGGGTATTTTACGTTTTACTCCAGCGTTGTACTCCAGCGTAATGCCCTTGCATAACGGTCCTGGGGGAGTGACGGCTTGCATTCTTGAGTGCGGACTTCATAGCAGCACTTAAAGGGAGGGGAAAGGCTAAATATGACCGTACTATCTCAAGGCACAAGTTATCCATAAATGTCATTTTTAAGGAAACAGAATGGAATGGATGTGCCTGTTAGACCAGCAGAGGCCAACAGTCAAGTAGTTCAATTACTATTTTCTTGACCAGGACAATAACCAATCATTCTGTGCTTTTGAATAGTAACACATTAGCACTTGTGAATAATTCATTTCAATACTGAAAAACGGTGACAAAATCGGCCGCCTGTCCCGTAATAGGAAATGTATTCGTCAGACGACTCATTTTAACGTGGATTGTGTTGTGTGAAAGCATTATCCAAAACGTGCGTTTGCAGTGGGATTTTAATCTGGGCCAAGCACAAGGGCATCGGCGATTTATATTAACTGTTAATTACAGTACGTGTTCAGACTGAATGGTTCACAAATGATTCAACATAACTTGTGACAAAAAAACAACTAAATATGTAAAACGTGGATGTGCATTTTAACAATTTAAAGTATAGGCCTACAAATCCCAAGAAGAACTACCGTCTATCCTAAATTATAATTTATTTGTAAACGTGTTCATTGGTCAATTCTATCCCTGTCAGATTTCGCGGAGAAAATAACGTAACGAATCGACCTGTGGATAGACATTAAAACAATTTGAGTGCCTGTTTTATTAGTGAGTTTTACTGTGGAGTACTCCGGCCACTTCTACCAACTTTACTGTTCGTCTTAATTGGGACATCGTGTTTAATTTTATTCAGTGAAAAAAACTTAGTCGTCTCTCTTCGATAACATATAGCTCCTTACTGGTCACTGTTTAAAAAAGATAATATAAATATACAAGATTTAAACACAAGATATATAAGGGTAACACAGTATCATCTAGATATGGACATAAGACAAAAACACAGTTAAACACATGCTTAGATGTCTATATTCATATCGCTGTGACGGAAAGGGATGTTAACATGAGTCGGAAAAGAATTACTTGGCAGATTACGCATCGGTCTCATCTCATCAGTACTTTCCACTGATGAAATAAATAACAAAAAAACTACGGAAGTGAGTGTCATGTTGGAAGTTCAGGATGCTTCTCCACTTCCTGTAGTTTGCTCGTTTTCTCGCATGAGTGTGACTGGGGAGGGATCGCGGCGGCGCTAGCGGCTCAGGACGGGCTTCAGCGCTCGGTGAGCCGGTGCATTCCAGCAGAACTAGCATGGCTATTTGCTCCTTGTTTGTGGATGAGCTGCATTACTTTCCGGGACGTTAGTGAAAGCGCAGTTGAACATCGGATGCGTTTGGAGGGGGAGGATATTAACTGTGCGAAAGTGGGATTAGTCGTTTTCGGCTGCATCGGCATCTGAAAGAGCGTTTTCACCGTCGAAGGCTGCGGAGTGCTGAAAACCATGATGGACAAACGACGCAGGATCTGTTTGCTATTGTGTCTTGTCTTTCCACGCTTTAAAAATAGCCATTCCTTTAATTTAGATATTGAAAAGCCGTCGGTTTATTCCGGCCCGTTGGGAAGTTATTTCGGCTTCTCTGTGGATTTTTTCAAGCCCAATGACAGACAGTAAGTTTTCACTTTTGTGCGTCTCTGCGCGTTATGTGTGTGTTTTAAGCGAAACTTTTTCCTTTTAAACTTTTAAGATGTTTTTAAGGAATATCGCCCGGTGCTGCTTTACATAAAACTGGGGGATTTTTTTTCAACAAGCATTTTTTTTGGTCTTATTAGTTTTACAGCTGAGTAGGTAAAGAAAGTTAAGTTGGCGTAGTTGCATTTACGCCGGATCTCACGCTATATGTGGGGTAATTCGTATCTGTTACTGTACTTTTTATTACATACGGCGTCGTCGTCGTTTTACAAATCTGTGAAAAATAAAGGTTGAAAAAGTACGTCGATTGCAAGTGGTAGTGAAGAGTGAATATAGTTGCGCTGTTTATAGTCTGAGCTGTTGGTCCGTGATGAGTGTGAGGCTTTTTGTCGACCGCAATGTGTTTAATTTCCATCCACGCTCAGGTTAAATGTCCTGATAGGCGCGCCGAAAGCCAACGCGTCCGTGTCGGCCGTCTTGGAGAGAGGCGCGGTGTATAACTGTCCCTGGCAATCCAGCGCAAACTGTAAGCAGGTACAGTTTGATGATACAGGTGAGTTGCTTATCTTATTATTGAACCATATTGACTTTATACACGGGATCGCTAACTTTTTATATAAGAAACTTGCTTTGAGCTGGGAACTTGCTCAGCTGTAAAAAAGATGCCAGTACACGTCGTATTTGTTAGTTTGGATAAAACAGAAGATGTAGCCAAGGATGGGGGAAAGAGCTTGATATTGAGGGGGACACAACTTAAATGTAATCTATGTTTGGGAGACCGAATGAAGCCAAATTAAATATTGGTGTGTTTCCATTGTCATTTAAACCAATTTGGTACAAAGTGCCTAATGGTAACAGGTGTTTTGTCTATATTTATTAAATCTGATATTGTATTAAAATCCACATGTCTAACACAGAAAAACGTCCCCCTGACCTTGTAAAGGTATTTGACCATTAATAATTCTGATTCTATGGAACAAGAGTACTGTGTGTTTTAAATTACTGATCAAAAATACACTTGAAGAATGTATACAAGTCTCTTTGGAGTGACTCGGGATAATGATTTTTGAAGTGGTAACTCTTGGCACATAGGTTGATGCAGATTATGGCGTGAGTAACAGATCAGGCTAATATAGCCCTTGCTACTGAGTGATGTTGCAGGTTAAGTATTTGGGTACCGATAGGGAGAGATATGCTAGGACAAAGTCAACAGAAACACTGACTGAGTGTTATATTTGAGTAGTTTGAGGGTGGAGTAATAGCAGTGGCATTAATAATGGAGCACAGTGCAGAATAATTGTGCCCTACTAAGCCATGGTAATGTAATATCAGGCCTGAGATGTATCATTAGGGAGTCCTGTGCCTGTAAACAGAACCATGGCGCAGCTCAGCCAATAGGCAGAGGTCACATGATTAGCAGGATAATGGTGCTGTTTGCGCAGCTCACAAAACTGCTTCATCAAGTCAGAATGCATTCTCCGCTTAAGCTGGCTGATCTGAATCCTTGAGCACGCTCAGAGGGGTCATTCTGCCAGAACGAAGCTGCAACCCGTGAAAGACGATTGTATATCGTAACTGAATTATCAAAGGGGGAGCATCTGAGGGCAATGTTGCTGAAATGTTTATGATGGGATGTTATTTTTATGTGTGTAATGTAGACCTACGGAGCGCATTTTAGTTTATGCAAGAACAGCTGCAGATGTCGTTTCATGTGGAGTTCAGAGGACTTCAGATGAAAGATTGGAGGGGTTTACTGTCTAATCTCACTACAACAAATGCACAGATAAGGTTGCATCTCACAGAACTGGGATTTTGCCATTTTATTTTGCAGCCAAAAGAACGACACTCAACTCTCACCTCGGAACTGTGTCGCCACTTAAAAAAAAAAAAAGTTCGTTTGTAGGCTGATAATGCTCTGACAGGTGAAACCTGAATGAGGGGAACACCCCTCCCCTGAGAGAATCCTCTAATCTCATGGGAATTTTCTGCTCTGTAGAGTGGAACAACCATACTTGAAATCAGTCATCAGAGGGGGGGGGGGTTCTGCAGTCAGAGCACAGGAGTGAGTCCTTGAGCAGCTTTGCTCCAGGAGGGTGTTGAAGGAGGCTCAGAGGATTACCAGTGCACTGCTCCCAGTGGCACTGGGCGTATATGTACAACATCACATACGCCCAGTTTGGAAAGGCAGTCGATTGTTTTCTTTTGTTGTTGTTTTTTTTTTTTTTGCATTATAGTGGAGGCCAGTCATTGTCCCTCCTCCTTTCTGGCAGGCGATATAAGACGACAAATCACGAAAGATGCACTTGTGAAATTTTCATGGTGCATGACCAAACTGGATTTTGGAACTGCAAAGGCGGGTCCTTTCTGCAGAAGCCATTTCTCTGCAGATTTTAATGACGCAATTACACCTCTATTGTCAGAGCGTAATTACAGCTTTCGTAGAGTTGGGAGCATTTCCAGGTTAAGATGATGAATCTTTAATGTCTATCATGAGCTCGATATCTTTGGGCAGAAATTCCTTCATTAGCTCCGTGGGCATCGCCACAAGTAAACAAGTTGGTGATTCAGAGGCTGTGGCTCATGAGGTAGATGGTCTCTCCTTAGACCAAGCCGATGTGTCAAGCTGTCTGCTACGTGTAGAAGTGACAAGGACCGTATTTGCATCAAAGGCCTGCCAGCACTTTTCAAGCTCAAGCAACATACTTCAGATTTTTTTTCCTCTGGTCTTGAACCTTTTCCTTTGAAGAAACTGTAGGCCATGGGTTTGTTGCTCAATTTCTATGTATCTGGCTAATTCCAAAACATTTCTTTAAGCGGGTTTTAAAACAAATTTAACCCCGCAATAGAAAAGGTTTACAGTTTCCCAAAGAAAATGAAATGCATGCGTTGGCAGCACGCCAGCCCATTTGTCAGGTTTATTTGTAGTTGTGTTTATTGCCAGATGCGCGTAATGAAACGTTTTATCAAGTTTTCAATAGTTAGTGGAATCCCTCTGTAAATGTAGCATATATAAATGTAACAAAACCGCAGTGCTTGGTTTTAGTCCCATAAACAGGCTAGTTACATTTAATTTGGCAAAAAGCAGCTTGTGTATGTAACAGTGTTTTCATCCCTTGCATTCTGCATACTTATGTCATAAAAATAAATATCAGAATTGACGTTTGTATGGATGATCGTTTGCCTTGATGTTTACTCTTGTTTCTAGGCGTGTAGCTGTGACCTCCCTCTTTCTCTGTAATATATTATTTCTGTTATTCTGTATCACCTTATGGCCTTTGCAGTCAATGGCTGGCATCATTCTTAGCCCGTCCTCTGTATCGCGGCAGGTGAAATGAGCAAGACTAGCGAGCTAAACATTCCCATCCCAATCTCATGTCTTCTGCAGGCTTGTTCCCTCCTGGGAGATTTTGCCACGCTCCGTGGATCCGGCAAAACAGGGCCTGTTTCTATGGGCTCCTCTCCGGATCCAGATCATTCTTCCTTAGCGTGCCAGCCTTTGTGTGACCTTGTGGGTGTAGAACAGGGAGGACATGCATTAGGGAAAGGCCCTGCTGGGGATTAAAACTGCCGCTCGTTTGTCGGAGCTGTTCCCCACAGTCTGGTGGAGTAGAGTAAAATATGTGAGGAATTGCTGAAATTTGTTTTTCGCAAGTTAAACATTGCTTTATAAGGCCGCCTTTAACAGAGGAGAGAGGAAAAAAACGTGTTGCTTTGTCAGGGTGAAGCAAAGCAACTTGCTTTTGTTTCGTTTTTTCTCAGGGTCTCATTTGCAGTCTGTGGCAGTTATTGTTAGCCCAACGCGGGATAAATTGTGTACGCCGAGCCAAGAAGCTTTAAAGAACAGCCCATCGAGGCCTTGATGTGGACTGTCCTATTGTGCTTAGAATCACCACAAAAAAATACAGGGGGTGTTTCTTGTCCTTGTTTTGCAAGTTGAAGTCCTTTTAATTCTAAAATTGGCCTTCATTCCTGGGTTTAATTAACTTTGATTGTATTTCCACAGCAATATTTAACTACATACTAGTCAGCCATGTTATTTTTGGAAGCGCTAGTTTAGTTAATTTTGATAATTAGTAGGCTTTGGTGTGGGAAGAACTTGCGCTTCTGCCTGGAAAAAATGAGTGCGTGTGTGTGTGTGAGTTGTTTGTTCCACTGCATTTGTTTCAAGGTAGGTTTCCTGTTGCGTTTTGCATGTGTTTCTTCGACAGATGCATCCACTTGTCTGTACTGGTATGTGTGGCAGACTTTCGTGTTCGCACGGGAAAAACAACGTACCGCACATCGTTCCCTGAGGAACCCCCCACACTGCCCTGTCCTACAGTCCCACAGAAATTACATTAACCATAACGCGACCTAACATTACACAAACATAGATGGATAATTACAAAGGTAATGGGCGTCATATCATGCCCGAACGAACGCAAACTACGCATCCGTCCCAATTGCCATCTCCTGCCTCGTTGCCACACTTCTTGTCGCCAGAGATGAAGTACCCGCAGCTTCCTCAGCGCATGTGGCTGCCGTCCTCCTTAGCCGCAGCAGCGCGTGACGTGCCACCCCGATGATCTGTGCGGCGACTCCTGTTGCGTTCCTCCTTGTTCAGCACATGCGTTCACCTGCAGTGAGAATGCCACCGTCTGGCAGTCTATTGTTGACATCTGTTTGGGCCTTCTGGTATCTCTCAGCATGCCTGTGAACAGCACGGGCTGTTTCAGCACAGATCAGGGTAGCCAAATAAATGTTTTTGACGCTTATTCTCTTGTGACTGATGAACGGAGAGACCAAGAGCCTCCTTGCATAGCGCTGTAATGTAGATTTGACACTGATAACCATTCTGTGGCGCTTGAGTCAGCAGCATGCAAATTATACTATGCTTGTATTGCTGATTGGGGGGGGGCAGACAGACACCGACAGGATTCATGGTGTTCATGTGTTTGTTTTAATGACAGCAGTCAAAAAACGCAGATATTTTAGTCTGCTCTTCAAGTGGTTAACGCGACATATTTTCCGACGCGCGCTCTCTGTCTGCTGGTGGGAGTGAGCTCACCTGTGTGCACGCACGCGTCTCTCTGCGCGCATCGGGGCGGACCTCCGCCACTCACGATACAGAGAGCAGAGGATAATTGTAAATACGTGACGGTGTAGAGACAAAAATGACAAGCCGTTGTGTAAATAAGATAAATAACATAAGGCTATTTAGTTTGTTTAATAAAAGGACAATGTATAGACCTGTTCTATAGGAATGGTGACCTTAAATGACTTCTGTTGTGAATTGAAAATTTTTTTTAAACATAAAATTAACTTGACCTTTGGGGTGGGGGAGGTGGGCGTCCCCCTAATATAACGGTAGGGGAAACGCACTGCAGTTTAATCAATTTCCACACAGCCGACATCTCAGTAGTTTGTAGTCAATACCGATTCTTTAAAAAATGACTGGATCAGCCCCGTTTCTGATCCTTGATGTCTGCTTTGGACGTCACTTTTACAATTGCCAGCCCCACTGTTGACTTTTTATCATTCCTGGGGCTAAATCAGTTGATAGCCCCTGCCCTAGGGTTTGCTTGATGTTTTAACCTACCTGGTTCCCCCTCAGATGATATGGGACCCTGTGCACTTTATTTACAATCAGCATTTTCCAAAACTTCACAGTAAGTTGAATCAAAGTTCAAATGTGCCCAATTGCAGAGAATGAAACTTGAAACCTGCACGGATTCTGTCTCTGCTTGTTCTGAGAGTTCGCACCAAGCACACACCTGAACAGCACAGAAAATGAATCCTCTGCCCCCCCTGCTTCCCACGGTCCTCGGATGTGCACCTGCCACACTAGGGTGGTCCAAAAAACGTGTGTGGGGCGGGGGGTGGATTCTTCTCCATTAGAGAAACATTTGTGTCATTTATTTTCAGTATAAGTTGATATTTGGGGTATGCTCAATTCAAGTGAAATGAGAACGCGTAGGCGAATTAAATAGATGGAGCATTTATCGCATTATTTATGTTGGCAGGTGATCAATTATATGTTTTTATCTAAATTGTAAATGGACTGCATTTATATAGCGCTTTTTTTCCAAAGCGCTTTGCAATTATGCTTCACATTCACCAATTCACACACACATTCACCAATTCACACACTGGTAGTGGAGGCTGCCATGCTATTCATTGGGGAATCTGAAATAAATTCATAGGACATTTTCAATAAAGTAAAATATGCCCACATTAAATTATACTAATGTTCTTTTATCTTGCAACTTTTACTTATGAAAAGCTAATAAGGGCTTAGTTTTAACTTTGCTTACTTTAACCTCAATTTTTTTAAATAGAAAATTTATTGCATCTGTCATTTTGAATTGAGTTGTTTTTGTTGTCTGCTATTTTATTAAATATCCTGCACTTGTTACATTTCTTGCAGAGGACAGTATCACAGGTAACTAAATAGTGCACATGAAGTAAATTACTAGCTGGGTATGTCATTGGTGTTAGAAAATGTACAGCAAAGTTGCTTTTAAGTGGTGCGCGGATGTCCGAATGCTTACAGCTAGCATGTTAACTATATTATGTATTAGTCATTTGTCAACAGACTCAACACTAAGGTGGCTGAATGCTGAAGTATTGAAGAAGCACTAAAACTGCTGATCTGACTCAAATGAGTCACAGTTTTGCTGGGTCTGGCTCCGTGCTGTAGCAGCCATCAGTAACGTTATCCGAAAACTGTTAAGCTACCGTACTCATTGTTGGAAAACGGTAGACTTTCACATTTAGTCAATCATTCCATCATACTGACCACAGTTCCACAGTGTAGTATGTAATTAAATGGTTTCTGTTCTGTTATATGTGCTGCGTGTAGCTGTCTTCGTGGTGACGCATGAGTATATCAATATAGTGGTAATTATCAGCCATGGAGAGCAATAATCACTTCTATGTGAAACTTTGATTGTGTTGAGCATTCCCTAAATATAGAATTTAGATTTTTGTCCCCCCACATTAATACTGGTGGGAAATAAAAAATATGTTGAGAGGTTGGCTACTTTTAAAGTCAAATGTTTTGGAGCACCCTACACCTGGTGCCGCAGACTACCTCCACCACCCCCAGCAGTATCACTGGTCAAGGGGAGAGGAACAGATATTTCGATGGTGCTGGTTTAGCTGAAGCTGGGCCGGTAGGATACGTCAGCAGGTCGCCTGGCCCAGCTGTGAATTTGTACCTGCTTAACCAGTGACTAAACCTGTCATGTATATCTTGCTTTGTAGCTAATAGCTTCATTGGCAAATAAGAAAATCACTTGGTTTGTAGTAGCATAATTAATATCGAATTACAGCATTAAAAACATCTTACTTCTTGAAGTGAACTAGCCCCTTACATCAATTGGTTTCACTTTCATTTTATCTGTGTTGTGCTTGCAAGAACCCCCCCCCACACACACACACACACACTTTTGTTGGATTTCCATCTGCCTGATCCTGATTCCTTGTTCCCTGGTCACTTGCCCTACACTGGGATACAACAATAACAAGTAAAATAAAGTTGAATAAACAACACTGCATGAACAGACATGTAGAAGGAGGAAGATCAACATGACTGACTTGCAGTGAAACAAGTATGTCAGTATTCTTCTTTGAGTTTTTTTTTTTTTTAAAGAAAAATTAGGAGGAGATTGTGTGCTCTGAGCATAGCATCCTCTGTCACCTGCTATACTACATGTACGCTCTGAAGGTACACTAGCTTGCAAGCTACTTATAAACGACTAAGTCAAAATGATCTACCTACTATAAAAATGCAAGACATATTTATGTATAATTTTTTTTGAGTATTCATTGTAATTATTAATTTCCCTTTGGGATGAATAAAGTATTTTTGCATTGATCTGGGATTTTAGTTCCTTCACTTTTCTATTTCTCCACATTTCCCTTCTTCGGAATAGCAACAGTAGACTGACAGATGAGGCAAATGCACCTTGAATATGACATAGTGGGGGGAAAAACAGTTCTCCCTCCATTCCGTATGGAAGTGGCAGGTTTTTGGCTTCTTACTTGGTCCAGCTCCCCCATTCATTGTTATACTCTTTCTTAAGTTGAGTAGAAATAAATTGAAGGCTAACTAGGGGACTCGGTAGCTTGCAGCAGCTGGTAGAGATGAACGCGTCATCCATCCTCTATTTTTTATGGCATACAATATACACACACTTAGAGGTGGACAATAAATCGATTTTATCGATTAATTCGAATTTACCGTTCAAGACGATGTGTTTCTATGAAAATCGATTTTACTACTTATTTTACACACGAGCGCCAAAACCGGAACTAATGCGACGCACCATTGTCCACGGGTAAATTAGTTTGGCACCCAGATACTGTAGTAGATTCACAAACAACTCGGCAATGGTTCGGTTTTGCGCCGTCGGACACAAGCCAAACAAGTCCTCATTGCAAAGTCTGTCTAAAAGCTGTTGCAACCAAAGGAAGCAGCACGTCCAATTTATTCCAGCACCTAAAGCAGAGGCTCGCAGCGGAGTGGGAGAAGTGCAGCTCCCACCGAAATGAAAATAGCCGCAGCACCAGCACAACATCCAAAGTTAAACAAGCGACCGTCCCTGACACGTTTTCGAACTGTGTGCCATATGATCAGAATGGGGCACGATGGAAAGCGATAACAAACGCTGTCGCGATGTATATTGCAAAACACATGGTGCCCATACATACTGTGGAAAAGCTGGGATTCATTAAGAGGTTAAGTTTTTACGAGTTTCTGAAAGTGTCTGCCATTTTACTTACAAGCATATTTTTTGGTTTGTCAAATTGCATTTTAACTTTAAAGTAAGAAATAAAGTTCAAACTTGTTTTGAACCATTTATTTGTCATCTGAAGTTTGATTTTGAGTATGGGAGGGGAAAATCGATTGAAATCAAAAATCGGATTTATTGTGAAAATAATCGATTATTTTTAGGCCATATCGCCCAGCTCTACACACACTACCCTTGCAATTTACCAGTAGGTCGCGATTGACGTATTGGGCGTAGACCATGAATACAATACAGGAATAGGCGAGAAAATATAAACGTGTGTATCGATATTTATGCGGTCACATCGATGCATCGGATCGTTTGCTATTGAATCAAAGAGCTAGCTTACCAGTTGCAGTCTGCAAAGTCGAGACCCGTTCAGGGCGGGTGTAATGTTGTTGCAGCCAATCACAGCTCAGTGATTGGCTGTAGTGATATTAATTTAAATGGTGTAATGTACCTTATTTTAGCTATCATTTGACATAAGTCCATGAAATACTAGCAGCTTCTTGTGGGCTGTAGAAAGTTTCAAAGGGGGCGCTAGTTAACAGTGCACTTTCCCATATTTGTTCTGTGACAAAATCCAAATTGTCCTGCTGGATGCTTCTATCTCAAAAACAGTTGACTTTGTGGCAGGAGCGGGTTTGTTTTTTGCAGGGCTCCACTTAAGAAGTCATTCCCCAGGTATTTCAAACACTAAATCAATAGCTAGCAAGGAGAGTCAGATCATCACAAGCTAGCGGCCAAGTGTGTAATATGCTGCCTCAGCATCTCCTTCATAAGGAACGTCTGTTTAAGATTTAGTGTCGGGACTCTGTGGCCAACAGGGGGGCAAATCTTAGGGCCCCCAAGCAAGTGCACAGTTTGAGTGGTGGCAAACACTGCCACTGGATGCCGGTGGTCTGTCCGCTACTGAGGCATTTATGTGCCTCGGATACCAGCTGACTCTCCTGCATCCTGTCAGCTGAAAAATGATGCTTGCAGAATTTACACCTAAACACTGCTGTCATCGTCATAGTTGGCTCAGTTGTCCCAGACTTCAAGGAAGGCTAGTATGCCCACAGTGGGTCACTGGTATGTGAGAATGATTGGCATATTTCAAAATGTTTTGGTTATCTGATGTCAGGCTTGTTGTGCTTAAATGCACAGTACCCGCACCTGAAACCCCCCCCAAATCTTTCAATCCGGTGTGTGCGTGGGGTTGCGTGTCCTTCTGTCTGGGCAGGGCACACCTGCCCCACTCTCCATTGTCTGCTGAGGTAATGTCATCTGCACAAAGTGAGATGTCCCTCAAAAACCTGGACGGGGAATGGCCACTTGCTGCAAAATGACCTCTCTGCGTGAAACCCAACCACCTATGGCTGACTGTAGACTACCAATATGTGTAACTGTGGCCAGCTGATCTGCTGACAAAGCTTACCCTGTCCAACATTCACACAGCAATCGAAACAATACTGCTTTGAATTGTTCTAGTTGTTCCAAGTGTAAGACTTTTTACTCCGCTTAAATCTCCTTCATCCAGCTAATACTGTATTTCAGAGTCTGCACTGAAGGACATTACATTTGGTTGTGTCATTTATGCTCTTTTGTATATTTGTATAGTTTGGATTTATGTGACTCACTGTTTTTAAAACACTATCATTTATCTCGGTCCTGATGAGTTGTTTTTGAATGTTGATTTCCAGGAAGTGAGCCACGCATTCCTCACCGTGTCATGTTACATGCACAAAAAATCCCCATGTTTTCAGCAAAGACTTCCACTTCCAGTCTTGGTCTGA
>JABFEB020000035.1:9413817-9426003 GCA_019775895.2 Stomatorhinus ivindoensis
TCTGAGCGCCGTGAGTCAGGCTGTAAGTCCCACATCAGTGGAATGTCTCACAAAGACCCCTCTGCACCTTGTTTTGTGTCGTAGGATCAGCTCTTCACAATAGCCATCTTTGTGACTGAGTGTATGATTTGCAGTATGAAAAGCCTTGTGGAGAATGCAGAATGGCTGACTTTAGTTGTAATGCCCAATTGCTGTCTTTTGGTTTGCTAATCTAGCCTGTTGCCTGGATGTCCTTGTCCTTGAATTTGGGCAAATATAAAAGATAAAGCCTTCCTTGTCTGCTTCCTCAGCCATAACCCTCACTGCTTCACGTATTTTCAGCAAATAAGTCTTTTTTATGAAAAGGGGAAGTGATTTTATGAGAAAAGATTTCCGGCCTGAGATCGTACCTATGAAAAGGAAGGTTATTTCAATTCTGCTAATAACTTCATAATTATATTTGTGGAAATTATAGCATAACATAGTACTAGCTTTCAAAGTAATCATATATTCACATAAATCATAATTTAGCTTGGTGGTGGCTATGAAGTATTAATTTGTGAACCCTTTACAATGATCTGTGTTGTTTTGACCCAAAATATACTGGGATCCTTATGTGAGAAATACTAGTAATTCATGGAAGCTGGTAACAAACTGTACTGGTTTACATTTTAGAGAGGAGATTAATGTCGCGTTCGCTGACTTTTTCTGGAGGGGGAGAGGAACCTTTAATAATCGGCTGCATTATGAGGTCATTTGAGTCAGATGTTCCAGTCAGTGACATGGATGTGACTTGGGCGGCCCTTTCCCTGTAAAAACACCAGCCTTCCGAGGCTGCTGTTCGCAACTTAGGTTTGTTAAAGTGTGTTGCATCCTGAACAAATGAGAGTTTGGGTAAAGTTTGGAAAAGGTTGCAGAACCATTTATAATGAAGACTAATTCAGTCATAATTAAGTCCCATTGTTACAAAATTGCAGATTATTTAATAGAGATACATGGATCTGATATTTGTATTGGCATCGGCGCCGATCCAGAACTTTTTGACGGATCGGGTATCGGCCATACGTGACCGATCTATGTCCGATACTTATTTAGGTTTTGTCAGTCTCTGAAAAGATAGCTCCGATTTCCTGTTAAATCTGTTCCTACAAGCAGTCGCACTACAGCTCTTTCCCATTTAGACGTGTTCCTGCGACATTCAAGCTGTGCGTTAATACTGCCAGTCAGTTTTTGCCACTCAGTGTGTGTGAGTGCGGTGAGGTCCACCTGCTGTGACGTCACGTGCATACGCTTTGCAGTACGAGGAGTATAAGGACGTCAGATGTGAGGGTGACCATCTGGAAGTATTTTACCCATTCAAGGGCAGTTAGTGGCGCAGTATTTGTAAAAACAAAGTTTTGAGAGGAGGAGAAGTATCGTTTAGTGGAAGTTCCTACTAAACAAAGCGCATACAATTGTGCGAGATGACGTGAGTAATATGAAAAAAGTAATGGATGATCTGGGAGTCGGGCTGTCCTGCGCCATCGCTACTGCTTGTTATGCACGAGCGGCTGCTATTGCAGCAAACTGTAAGCGACGCAGTTGCCAGCCTCTTGTGTATACTCACTTGGAAAATACTGAAACTGCACATGCCGCAAAAACGCTTAAAACAAGATGTGCAAACGAGGTGGAAGAGTACGTTATGTATGTTTCTAGTAGTCCAATTAAAGTTTTAATTACTAGTTCAAAAATATTAACAAAGTATAAATATATATATATTTACTATATTAAAATATTAAAGTAAAAACTCTTGTCAGAAACTGTTCTTTTTGGCAGTTGTGTAACGGAATCAGATTGGAACTGAAAAAATGTGGTTCCACCCATCCCTAGTATTTAAGTACGGGAATTACTACAGTTGGACGATATTCCTGGAGTGCAACGAAAGTGGAGCATGTGGAAATAAAATGTTTCTTAGTTAAAGTGAAGCCCTTCGTTTCAGCTGGAGAAGCACATCCTAGCCACGAATCATTGAGGTGGATTTTCTGAGGATATTATGGATTGTGGCTGCCCTGTAGTCTCAAGACCAGCACATTTTGCAGGAGAAGGTCAGAGAATTACCCATGATCTGAAGCTTAACAGCAAATGGGTCATTCTGCATGACAGTGATGCAAGTCTCCAATGGAATAGCTGAATTTTGAAGAAATGTTGAATCAGATCTTTGTTTTTTTTTGTTTCAACACTTTCAAATTTGTGAACTTTTTTGTTCACGCCACTCTGCATTGGCAGAAGCTGTGACATCTTCCTTTACTGACTGAAGGGTTCCTGAATTCCTGTATGCTTCTTGTTTTGATGGTTCTGTAAAACACGCAGGACCAAAGCACACTATATCTGCAGCAGTTGTCCTCTTTAACACTGCAACATGTACGGCTGTATTTTTTTTTTTTAACTTAGTCAAATATATAGTTATTTGAAGTCTCAAGGTTATCATTTAAAAATCATTTATGACGAAATGGTCTTGATGTTCCAATAAACAGCCCCAGAATGCCGTCTTGCCAAAGAAGACGTATTTTATCTCTAAACTTGCAGTCGCGTGTTGCTCAGTGATTCTCTGCATTTTTGTACAAATGTGTTATCAGTAGTTCTGGTTTTCAGCTACCGGAATGAATCTGGGGGGGGGGGGGTTTGGGGAACAGCTTTCTTAGATGACATTGGTTTCATTCTTCTGCAGATGACCGGAAGAATGCTGATGGACTTCAGATGGAGTTTAAGTCTAACCAGTGGTTTGGGGCCACAGTGAGGTCAGAAGGAGACCACATTCTGGTGAGACCCACCTAGCAGCCTCTTCTAATTAATGGATTACAGCCCAATTTGCCAGCGCCGTCCCTTCTTCACAGCCAAGCACTCAGTACTGTGTGTCCCCCCCCCCCCCCCTAGGCTTGTGCACCTCTTTACCAATGGAGCACCCTAGGACTTACAGAGAGAGAACCTGTTGGAACCTGCTTTCTAAAGAAGGGTGGGAAAACAGTGGAGTACTCCCCTTGTCGATCAGGTAAACGGAACAATCTGTTGACAATATTGGAGAACCCCCCCCCCATAGATGAAGTAAGTGGAACAGCCTGTGGAAAATGGATACATCTTCCACCATTGAGTTATGTGGAACTGCCTCTTGGAAAGTGGTCTGTCATTGACTGCTATGTTCTTTACCATTTCATCAGCTGCCGGTATGTGAGCGTGTCATGAAGCAGGACCCACAGAGGCGGATTGCGTCTTGCCCGCTGTAGTATACGCAGCAGTCAAAGGGAGATGGGTTCAAAGGGATGGCTTGAGCTAATGAATTCTTGGTTTGTGTTTGACAGCAGACTCCCCGGAGCAGAGCCTCTTAGGCTGTTCATCCGCAGCCTGCTCCTCTGTTCTCAGTGACTTCTGAACGAGTTCTGCCTTGGTGTGATAGAGGCTGTGATGCTGACTATGGGCTTTGATGGTCTTAACGCATCGCACTCACCCTTCTCCGTGTGTCTGATTTCAGCACTGAAAACTCCGGAAGGCCAAGGCTTCTGTCAAGCAGGATTCAGTATTGACTTTCTGAAAGTAAGATTTTATTATTTTTTTTTGTTGATTTTTATCTTGTCAGTCGGTCGAAATCAAATGTAAATGTGGCAGTATTTTCATGTCTTCCCTTTCTTTTTCTTTCTTTCTTTTTTCTTTTATTCTTTCTTTCTCTTAATTTCTTTTTCTAGCAGAATAACAGAGTGGTGGTTGGAGGTCCTGGCAGCTTTTATTGGCAAGGTAATATATATTTCTAATTGTGCAAAATGAATCGGTCATATTTTTAAATGGTTTTCTTGGGAAATATGCTTCAGACGCATGACTAGAAACATGTTGCCTCAGTGATCAGGTGACAGTTTGGGCTAAACACACTGTCATCTTGGATGCACTGCAGACAGACGCGGGTGCGGAGGTCTGTGTTTATGGTGCTAAACTGGCACAAGGATGAAATATTACAAACAGACATTCTGGAAAATAGCGGTAAGTGCTTCAGTTCGTTAAGCTGATTCAGCCGTGTGAGGAACAGCAGTGAAGAGCTCACCGCAGGGTGGAAAATTACCCTAAATGACAAATAAGCTTTCCAAAATGCAGTCATGTGGTCACATGGGTGGCAGTGAGGATGGCGGGGAGCAAACCAAACCCCTGCCATAACCTAGACGGGTGTGCGCTGACCTTGATTCCTCAGAGAGGGAAGTTCTCTGTACAGCCCGTGCTTTACCCCGCAGTCCCTCTCTGCACTGGCTGATCTGTCAGCCTTTCTCCGCGTGATTCCAGCTGGCGTTCCTAATCGCCACTTCCTGTTTGACGGCCCCCGCCTGGGAGTGGTTTTCTGCAACCTAATTTCATACGGCGTGGCTCGGCTCCTGCCTCTCCGGCCGTTATGAGTCGCTTGAGGGTTTGCGGTTTTGTGTGCGGAGGATTGGCTGAGAGCCGCAGGAACTCACCGTGTATCCGCTCCTGGGGCGCTGAATTAGGATGTTTCCAAGGGCCCCTTAGTGACGGGGGTCCTGAAAATCTTGGAACATGATTGTATTGGTGTACATTGGGGGCCCAAAATGATTTCCTTTCATGTGGTCCAAAATCTCTAGCCAGCCCCCCTGTATTGCAGACACAGCTCTTTTCTCCTCTTGTACAGCTGGGTACAAAAGGAGTTCCCCGCTTATGCCATGTCAAAGTGTGGGTCGTCCTTTTTTAGCTTCCCAGTCTGCGCTGCAGCCTTTTGACCAGAGGCAGCTAATGCCCCTGTTAGATTTCAGCCAGACTTTCATTCTGAGTGAACTCGGTTAGTTAGCCATGACACCAGGAGTATTTGTTGGGGGGGGGGTGCTGTGTGGCTCATTGGGATAAACGCTGTGCCTCAGATCAGATTGGATGGAGTGCTGGCTTTGAGGCTAGGGATCTGTGCTAGTAACTGGAAGGTTGCTGGTTTAAATCCCATGAATGCCCAGAGTCATTCTTCTTTCACTACTTTCCAAAAAGCTTTTTGCTCTATTGTGTATTGAAAGGATGCAAACCTTTCACCACAAAGTTTGTCACAACCCGGTGGCACTCGTTCACCCTCTCCTTATTACATTTCGCTGCCTGGAAAGCTAGAGTTGAACGGGTTTAGTTTTTTCCAGGCGTGACGCGATTGCTGCCTTAAAGGAGTTATCACTGCCACCCTACATGTCATCTTCTAAAATGGATGAAACAAATGTACTACATAATTTGTTTGTTTCAGAAAACACACCTTTAGGGTAAGGCACCGTTGTTAGTTAACCGCGACTATGGAGACCACGGAGCTTGCACTCGGCGGAGTGGTGAACACATGGCAATCTTTAAATGTAATGCCGTGTTGGCAGCTTAAATGCTTAAGTGTGTTACGGGTGTTACCACCGTTAGAGGTGACAACGGCTCTGCATTTGCATTGGATGCACACTGCCCAGTGATCGTCCTTTGTAAAACGCAGCCGTGCCCCTGTGACGCTTCCTGCACTACCATCGTGTGGCATGTGACGTCATTTCACGCGACAAGAAAAGTCTGAAGGAATCATTAGAGGAATCGGAGGTCTACGATTCTGGTTCTTCACAACAATAGGAACCAGTTCCAAATCAGAACCGGTTTTCGATCCCCATCCCTAGTATCGGTGCATGCTCCTTACCTCTACCTCTCCTCTCTCTGATCAGAAGGTCAGCGGTTCAAATCTCAGGGTTCGCAGATTGATTTCTCTATCAGCCCCCTGAGAAAGTCCCATAAGCCCCCAGTTGCTCTAGAGACTGTCGGATCTCATTTTCTCAACTTTACATCACTTTGGTTAAAAGCATCTGGTAAATAAAAAAACATATATTGAAAGTCGGTAATTATTCCGTAGAGCCACTTAATGTTTTTTCACAGTATCTCCCATGTAATGTATTGTTGAGCCTTCTTGTTTTGGAGCTCAGAAATCTTTTAATAATTACTACTAACATGTTTTTGCCATTGAGACTTTAAATTTGCCGTTTTCAGTTTCTCAGGGAATCCAAAAAGACTTTAATGAATGTAAGCAGTTGATTTATTTATCTTTTGAATAACCACAATATAATTATTACCAAGAACTAAAATTCTCATGTGCTACAGTGACTGCATGATAAGTTTTTTTTTTCTTCTTTTGCCTATGTGTGATTTTTTTGTATTTTTTATTCCTTTTTTTATGTTTCTTCCAAATTTGTAATTTATCTTCCCCAGGGCAACTGATCTCTGACAACATCTCTGAGATCATCAGCAGGTACAATAGCAAAGAGTTCTTTACAGTCTACAGCGAACAGCTATCGACGAAACCTGCCAGTGCCCAGTATGACGACAGCTATTTGGGTAAGTCTCCTTCACGTCCGGTCGCATCTGCCCTGGGCGACTTGGCATCCTGTATCTGTGTGTCTGTTTTCTGGTCATTTGGACACCCGGATCATTTGGTTTTCCCTGACCTGCTTTTTGTGTCACCCAGACGCCCCTGGCTTTCTCGTCATCCCCAGCGTTGCTCTATAGCATCTTGCCATTTTCTGTCCTCTGCAATCAGCTTTGTTCCTCTATTTCAATCCCCCAGGTTACTCCGTGACCGTCGGTGACCTTGATAATGACGGCCATGAGGGTGAGCTTTTGGCTACCTTGCTTACTTGATTTCAGGTCTGACATGTACAAAGCATGTATCCTGTGTCTCCACACGCAAGACTTTGTGCCAGCGTGTGTTTTAACTAGAACCATCGTGGCTTTAACATGTAAGGTGGAGCAGTGTTTACTAATGCTTATTGATTAAAATGCCCTGTTTTTAATGTACTAAACTTTGTAAACACCAAGTACTTCAAGTAATGGCATCTAAAGGCACTCAGATGATGCTGACTTTGCCATTTACGTAATCAAGCAAGAGGCTGTTATGATTCTTTGGGTTAATTTTGTCCTGGATGCTGATGGGACAAACCCATAAACCTAAACACACTCCCCCCCCCCCCCCACACAGACTATGTCACAGGAGTTCCTAGAGGAGAAAAGGCTCTCGGCTACGTAAGGAATTCACACACTAAATAAAAATGACTTAAATATAAGAGGTACTATGTCTTCAGTCCACGGGACGTTACCGTTTTGTCTGTATTCTACCAGGTGAACGTTTTCAATGGGAGAAGCATGGAATCCATAGCTAATTTCACAGGAATGCAGGTAGGCTGTCTGATTTTGTTTTTATCCTGACGAGTGCATGAGAGCATAAAACGGCGGCAGGGAATGCCGTGAGATCACGCCCCCATTAGCACATCGCAGAAAGCTCCAGGGGCCTGGACCTGCTCGTAGCTTGTTACCGTTCAGCGTCTGGTTCGCCAAGAGTTTGTGTGCTGGGCCCATTTCCACATCTGGAAAGTATTGTCGGGCCTCCCTGCAGAAGTATTCCCCAGCTAGCTGGGGGTGGAGGTAGGCAGAAGTGCAGAGTCAGCGTCCCAGTTCAGGGCAGGGCGTGCTGGGTGGGGGAGGGGGAGGGTAGGGCTAATGGGTCAGAGCAGCCTGTTATCTGATTGGCTCAGGCGCTGCTATGCAAATCCAGCATGAGGCTGTAACGTGCCACCACCGTCCCTCCCCTCAAACACTGGGGGGGGCGGCTTGTGTGCTAAAGTCCTCTAAGCGCTTTGCTTGCTCGCACAAAGGAGAAAGCTCTCCCGGCATTAATAGGGGCTTATTTTCAGACTCCAGATTTCACATCTTTCAAGTTTAACACTTGAGTGCGTGCATCCAATTTTATTTGTTCTATGCATAGTAATTTTATCACTAAAAAAGAATAAAACACATGTGCATTGGCCGGGAATCGAACCCGGGCCTCCCGCGTGGCAGGCGAGAATTCTACCACTGAACCACCAATGCTTGTGCTTCGTTCTGTGCAGGATGGGACTTCTGGGACACGTGTATTTGCAGTCATGTTAGGTTTTAGAGTTAGAGGACTGGGGTATTTCTATATTATATATATCAGTACACTATGGGGATTTTTCTTTTTTCCCTTTTTTTAAATGATGTTGGCAAACAAGTTTACATAATGTTTTCTTCCACTGTGAAGAAAACATTATCAGCTTTTTTTCACATGGTAACCAGGTAATCATATAGAGAGAATGTACTAAGGATTACATTAAATTAGTGTTTTATTTAAATTTTTGGCAGATGGCTGCCTACTTTGGCTACTCAGTGGCTGCGACTGACATCAATAATGACGGGTAAGACCTGCACAACACTCAACACACTTTGCTGTCTGGGCCTCAGAACAATGCTGACAGTTCTCATCGACGTGACAAAAGTTTTAATGGCAAAGGAAGTCAGCCCAGTTATGGAAACATAAAAAACGTGATCAGATCATTTTTACATGATGTCACAGGGCTGATTTATGTCATGCATGCAAAAATCACAGAAGAAGACTTTTTATTGAAAGCCAATCTTAAGTATTTTATAATGTTTTAATATTTTATGGTTGTTTATGAAGTTTTTACTTTTTGAGGTATATATTCTGGTTAAATATTCCTATACTCTTGCCATGAATATAGCTCTAATTGCTGGCATTAATTTTACATAACTAGCTAATTGGTTGCCATGAGCGGCTACTTTCAACCATTTTGCAGGAAATGTATTGTCCTTTATTTTCATCTCACTTTGTTACATGAGCATGTAAACAGTTTGACTGCCTTCTCTGTCCTATTCTGCGACATTACTGCTATGTGATATTTCCGCCATGCCTGTCGTCACGGAGACGCCACTGGCGGGCCTTCCCACTCGTTGTCTTGCCCCACCCCCCCAGAGTGGTGGACCTGTTCATCGGAGCCCCTCTCTTCATGGACCGGGGCTCGGACGGGAAGCTTCGGGAGGTGGGGCAGGTTTACGTGTACCTCGGAAAGGGGGGCTTCTCCTTCCACGCGCAGCGCACGCTGACGGGACTGGAGGTATACTCACGGTTCGGCAGCTGCATCGCCGCGCTGGGGGACCTGGACATGGATGGCTTTAATGGTACGAGCCGCAATATGGCTGTGGTCTCCATAACTCCGCCCCTCCTTCCCCCACTTTGGAGGGGCTTTCGTCATGCACATTGCCATTGACCCATGGCTGCCCCCACTCTCTCCGCAGACATCGCCATTGCGGCACCCTACGGTGGCCCAGATCACTCAGGCCTGGTCTACGTCCACAATGGCAGGGCTACCGGTCCTGATTCAGTGGCGTCCCAGGTTCTGGAGGGCAAGTGGGCCTCCAGCTACATGCCCCCCAGTTTTGGATACTCCATGCACGGAGCCACCGACATTGACCTCAATGGATACCCAGGTAGGGGCCTTAAACGTGTTCATGGGCGTTTTACTTACACAAGTAAAATGAAAAAATGATTCGTTCAGAGAGATACTGTAACTAATCAGATTGCAGAGGTGGTGGATCCAAGCAACTACAGAAGGCGGGACCAACCAATCAGATGTCTTGGTCCCACTTCCTCTCGTTGTTTGGACCCACCTCCTCTATAATCTAATTGGTTATATCTCTGTACCAATTATTTTTCATTCTGCCCTCAGAATATTTTTGTGTAAGACAGACTCCCACTCCCACTTCAATTTCCTCCCAGGTTGAATCATAAAAACGAAAAAAAAAAATCTGATTTTAACCATAATCAGATGCACTTCTCATCATTGAATTATCTTATTGGGTTTTTGCTCTGTTTTTGAAGATGTCATATAGCTTGTGCTCTAATACTGGCCACACTTGTAGCTGGGACATCGGAAGCTCCGCCTAGCTGCAGTTGTACTTAGCCAGCATCTCGATAGCCGTGTATCGTGTCGTGTGTTATTTGCCTCACTTGAATGTGGCTTTGCACAAATGCGTCTGCTGCATAAATAGAAAGATAAATGTAGTGACCTACCAAAGTAATAAGAGCTCCAGCAGAGCTGTCCCTAATACCCCCTTATACCTACACCAGCATCATTCCTAGTGTCCTCTTGGGCTTTTTCCTTGAAAGGATCCATCAGTATTAATGCACCGAAGGCTGTCTGGAAGTTCCAGGCATGAACTCGTCCTCGTCATCACAGTGAAATATCTGAGAACTCTCTATCGCTTCAGGCTCCTCCTTGTAAAATTAGTAGATGATTTGTGGATATAGTTGGAGCTCAGGCGGGGGGGGGGGGTGTCTGATGTTAAAACAAAATAGAAGCAGACGCGTTTTTTTTTTTTTAACTAGACTGATCTATCAGAAAGCTTGGGCAGACGACAGAGGTGAGCGAGGGTCACGGAAGCGTTTGCTTTGCTCACAGTGAGGAGGTCAGCTGCTTGGACAGTGCAGGGGGACGGTGCCCATGTGCCTCACATGACAGGAAGTGTGGCCTACAGAATGCTTGGCAGTTACCGCGCTCACCCTTCTGTAGCCTCTTTGGCGCTTTGGTTTACCGGAGCTCTCGGCTCACATGCTCTCCCCTGTATTCTTCTACGCAGATCTGATTGTTGGTGCCTTCGGAGCAGACAAGGCAGTTCTGTACAGGTATCCTCCCCAGACGCCTTCTCCTTATGCCAGTTCCAATAAAAAAACAGTTTTCCTTTAACCTAACTGTACCCACCATCATATTTGCGAATATTAAACTGATGTTTTAATCACATGTGTACCCAGGCATAATGCAAGTCATTAACACACGTGTACATCGGACCAGTTTCCATGGTATTCGGTTATTGGTTTCCTCAGATGGTTCAGTCAAACAAATGTCACTCTGAGCTAATTAACAATGCTGGGAAACATGCCTGTGTGCTGACACTCACAAATTTAACTGGATGCTCATTGGTTGCTTTATTGATTGCTATTGGGTTAGAAGATGAATGACGGCACCTAGTAGTCCCACCCACCTTCAGATTACACCAGAGTAATTCATCCCATGACTGTTTTGTGAGTGAAGGTCCTGTGTAATTCTATTTACTTATTTAGAAGAGGATGTACTCAGGGAACATTAAAAATTGTCAGAAGCGAGAGACGGGAGTTTATTGGCGCATGTGTCGTCATGGTGACTCTTGTGGCCATCTCCTGTTTAGGGCTCGGCCGGTGGTCAGCATAAATGCCACCCTGGACATCACGCCTCAGATTCTGAACCCTGAGGACAAGTCCTGCAACCTGCCCGGCTCGTCCAGCCCTGTGTCCTGGTGAGCGAGTCGCCTTTAGGTCCTTCATAGATCCACCACGGATGCTGTTCTAACATGGCGTCCGGTGGCCTCCTCCATGCATGTGTGTTCTCCTCCAACTCTGCCAACTCCGACTTGCTCCCCGTTGTCTCATAGATGGTGACTTTGGGGCAGGGTGGGGGGGTGGGGGTGAGTGACATGTATTTTCGAACCCAGTGTAAGATTGGGGTTCAGATTTCCTCCTTCCACACAGGATGAACATCACTGTAAGAGCTGGGTTCTAGTTAACTGAAGGGAAGCAGACAAAATAAAAGTGCTGTATATGTTTGCTTGGCTTTGACTCCCTGTGAAATGAGATTACAATCTCACTGAATAATCTCTGGATGTCCTGCTGTCCTGAACAACAGGACAGTGGTTTCTCTGTCCATGGAGTGTTTGTTGCAACTATTTTGTAACCCAGTTTTACGTTGTTGCTTGCATAATTGAAATGAGTAGTCCTCATTAAATAATAAAAAAGATTTAACGCTAATCATTTATCCATAAACAATTACATGGACAGCAATGTAATCCTGAAAATGGCTACCCATTAAAGTCAAATTAACAAATTAAGTAGACAAGGGGTGGACAAGGATTAAATTAATGTTTAATTCATATCTAATTCTGAAGTGGTAATAAGAGTGCAGGGCTGCTTTCCATGCCTCAGTAAAAGACAGGATGCTCTGTAAGTATGTAACACGCGCACACTGTCGACATAGAGACTGCAGCGTGATTACAGAACCCTGCTCTCAGTGCTGTTCTGCTGGCCTGAGTTTCTGTGTATGTTTTCTGTCCGTCTTTACCCTGGACATTGGATGTGAATCTCCTCTTTCCCGCAGTTTTACGGTGAAGTACTGTCTTCAGGCCAGAGGGCACGGGGCCCCCAACCTTCTACGTAAGTTCCAATGAATTTCATCACCACACCCAAAGCCTTCTTGCTGGATTTACTCACAATGGTGGTTCCTGATTCCTGGAACTGTTTGGAGTGGGAGGAATGTTTGATGTGTGTAGCCCTGTGTGTGTGTGTGTGTGTGT
>JABFEB020000035.1:9430173-9442891 GCA_019775895.2 Stomatorhinus ivindoensis
AGGCCCCCCCCCCCCCCCCCCCACATATTTGACACCACACTCAGCCGGTTTTCTCTCTCTCTCTTTTTTTTCTTCCAGTGTTTCTGCCCCAGACCAAGTGTTCCTCCCCATCGCCAACTGGCAGCCCAAAGACAACCCGGTAGTGGAGGATGACATCGGGCCCCTGGTGCAGCACATCTATGAGGTCAGCTCCAGTTCCTCCAATCGGCTTAGTGCCAAGGAACCTCCGCAGCCGGAGCCCATAGAGTCGCTTTGATGTCACAGTACTGAGCTCGAATGCTTACATAGACATGGACAGATGGGTATAGATATAGATATATGTAGATAGATATACAGCTCTGGAAAAAATTAAGAAACCACAGTAACATTTTTAGTTTTTTTTGTTTCTCAGCTTATGGAAATGTGTCTCTGTAAAATATACATTTCTTTGTAAACTCCAGCCTGGCTCTTCCCTGCTTCTCATTGATGAAGCACTTGCTTTATGGGTCCTCCCTCTAGGAGCCTTTTATGAATTGTCCTAGCAGTTCACTTCACACCACTTAATGTTTTCCATTCTTTCTGAAGGTCACTTGAGATCCTCTGATTTATGAGGCGCTGCTGGATAAGTTGCCAGTCATCTCTGCCATAAGAAAGTCTTCTTTCTGCTCTCTATCTGCCTGGTTTTTGGTCGTTCCCAGTGTATCTTACTTCACCTTCTTCTGTACTGCTGTCTTAGGAACATCGCGACAGGGCTGCTTCCAGGCTCATAATGTAGCCTTGTGCCAGCAGAACCAGGGTTAAAAATGGATTTAAAAATGCAGATTAATTTCTTCCAGAGCTGTAGATTATGCATAGATACAGATTGGAGACGGGTAAAGTATCAGAAGGCACAAGGGAGCATGCAGCGGTATAACAGCCAGTATTGCTACAGAGTGCTCCAGAACAGAGTAATTAAATATCGGATGGTATAAATGCTGGCCGCTGTCCCCACAGCTACGCAACAACGGTCCGAGCACCATCAGCAAGGCCATGGTGGACATCCAGTGTCCCTACAGGCTGGGTGGAAGTCCCCTGCTCTACATCACGTCCTACGAGGTGGACGGACCCATGAACTGCAGCACCAGCATACAGATGAACCCCCTCAACGTTTCCGTACGTCCCCCCCGCCATGCCGCCCCGCCGCTCCCCCACCACGCCTCACCTTCCCTGGCTCCGTTGGCTCACCCAGGTCCCACTGCCTCCATTTCCCAGAATCCCATCCTGTCGAGGAGAAACGCATCCGTCATTGGCGGGGAGCGTAGTGACGAGGGGAGACGTTCCCGGCGAGACGTGGAGGGCAAGAAGATGGATGGAACCCTGGACACTCTGGTACAGCCATCCTGTCAGAGCGGCCATACTTATGGCCCAGTTACATGAGGTGCAGGGTGGGCCTGGACTATCCGATGACGAGCTTGGCTTACCTCAAAGTTTGGCCACGTGCCAACCAATCAGAACTTTCCTTTTTTACTATTGGGAATAGAAAGGATGCAGGCCAAAAACTCTTAAACTCTTGCAATCAAACACCCCCTTGCAGAATCTCTGACTACCCTGGATCTTAATGAATACAGCAGCAATATCCACTGCTTCTTTCTCATTGGAATTTGTGAAATATCAGAAATGCAGTAATGGTACATACACACATGGTACATACACACATGGTACATAAAAAAGTATTAAGAATGTATTACCTATCCTCTGATGCCTTGGCAACCGCATAGGACACCCTGGGGAATGATCTCATTGGGATCTTCTTATAGGAGTTTGGGGAGCGGTGTTCAGGTAGTGGGTGGGATAAGTTCTGTCTTCATTCTCATGACTGAATTCCTGCTCTTGCAGGGTGGTGAGGAGAATCATCCAGAAAGGTCTGCCTGAATAACTGAGACACGAAATGAACAATCATGTCTTTGTCTTCCTTCCTGTGTGTTTGTTTGTGTATTTATGTGTCTGTCTCTCAGGACTGTGTGAGAGCTGAGTGTCTGCACATCAAGTGCCAGGTGGGCCGTCTGGAGAGAGGCAAGGGTGCCATCCTTTTCGTCCGCTCCCGGCTGGGCGTGGCCACCTTTCTCAAGGTGAGATTCTCCTAGCCCCCTTGCCACACGCAGTCAAGCACTTGCATGCAGGGGTAGACTTTTCAGCAGATGAGGAAGCTCAGTAGTGCTTGATCCGGTCTGTAGGGCGAGAACCAGAACCGGTCCTACGTTGTGAGGTCCACGGGCTCCTTCAGCGTCATCGAAATGCCCTACAAAAATCTGGAGATCGAGTTTCCGTCGAACTCCACAGTGGTGAGTGCTCTCACTCTGACATGGGATGCCGTGGTCTGGAACAGTGCCCCCTGCAGGGCTGGGATTGTGCAACCTTTTGATGACATTTTCAGGCGGGCCCCGTTCTTCTGTTTCTAGGTGAACACAGCGGTGATCTGGGTGACGACGGACTATAAGCACCCTGTGCCGGGGTGGGTCATCACTCTGGCCGTGCTGGCTGGCCTTCTCCTGCTGGCTGTGTTGATCTTCATCATGTATAAGGTACGCTGTATCCATAGTAACCAAGCGGTTAGTGGGACAACGGGAATGAGGCTGCATCTGGGGGACCGTCACCTTCAATCTCGTTCCCTCCCCTTGCAGCTTGGCTTTTTCAATCGCGTGCGCCCTCCCCAGGATGACTTCCATGATAAGGAGCACTTGCAGCCACTGGAGAATGGTGACGGGATCGCAGAGGCCTGAAGACCCCGCCCCCTTCTTTCCTCCTCGTATCCTATTGGCCCATTCTTGGCAGAAAGGCCGCCGATCCAGAGTGGGAGGCTATTTCATCTCTGCACTGCCATTGAGCGACACTGGGAGGGATTCCACCATTCGAGGGCTAAAACTGAAATCCATTGCAAAGCCAAGTGACTCCTGTGAGCACTCAGCCATGAGTACAGACCAGAGGGACTGGTGTGCATCTCAGGCTAAGTGAAGCGGCAAGATGAAATGAACTCCTAGTTTGCCTGCTGACTGTCCCATGCAAACCAGCGGCCTCAACAGTTGTAAGATGTCATTGAGAGTATGACCTCGTGTCCTGCCACCAATCGGGAGACTTTTTCTATTTCACTGGGTCACCGCACTGCCCCCTGCTGGTTTCCTCCGAGCATCATAATGCACTGATGTCATTTAGACTGCACCAACACTAACGATTAATTAGCTAGGAGTTGAAGTAGAAAATGGTGTCAATGAAGTTAAGTTAAATTGAAGAATGCTACAAAGCCCTCATATCTCTCGTCTATATATAGTGGAACAAAAAAAAAATGACCAGTCATTTTTACAGTCTTTTTGATAACTGCTGCCAAGTTAAATTTAGAGGTTTTACTTAACCCTTTGGAGGGTGTTTTTCTATTGTCAGGAATGCTGTTTTTCAAAATTGAAATTGTTACACTGTTCTAATTACATTAAATTACTTATTACTCATTCAATTTTATTGTGTAGTTTCCCAAATATTCCTAGATCGTAAATGGATTTTTAAAAACTACGTGGATTACATCTTAAAGCATTACGTGAACAAAGGCGCTGCATTCCAGTATTAAAATGCTGAATCAATTTTTTTGGTGAGGGAGGGGCTGGGGAAGAAGTATGTTTTTTAGCTTAGTTCGCCGATATCGTGTTTTTATACTGTCGATAATGGTTGTTTTTACTCAATATTATGTGATAAATATGTTTACAGACTGTGCACGGAAAACTGTTTTACTTCACCCTTGTTTAAAAAAGATTCGCGACGCATTTTGCAAGTCATGCTATCGCTCCATAACATTGACAGCACTAAGAGCTGGAAGATGGGTGGACGGTTACCCTTTCAGATCTTTCTGAACTTGCTTGATTTAAGTTGATTACTGTGGAGGAGTTTCATTTAGATCATAATAGATCTTCCCTTGTTTAATGTGATTGATTATTTAGGCGTTTGGCTTTGGGCGTACCTGTCATATACGATCCCGTGGAAAAAATCGCAAAAAATTGGATGCCGTTTTCTATACATCAGATGCTGAAGGAAATGACAGTGGTGGTGAATTTGTCTACAGGAAATATCACCCATATGTCATTCTGCTCTGGATTGCAACACAATAAACAGAAATAAATGCAGATATTTGGATTATTACTCCAAAAAAATGACAGTGGCAGTGATTCTTCAAATAAATCGCTGAATTACTGAAGTTCCTCATAATTGCTTGCGGAGTTTTGGTGTTTTTATGCTATATCAAACATTGTGTGGAACAAATTAAGACGTCATGTATACGTTTTGTAAGTATGGGTGTGTTGCACAATATGTACGTGGTACGGAAGTAGGCTACGTGGAAAATATTTAGGCCTACAGACGACAATCCTTACCCATATTGGGTAAATAGCCAAACTACCCACAGAATGTCATAAATACTTAAGTTTTCAGGTTTTTGAGTAGTCCATTTCTGGTTTTTCTGAAATTTCACTGACAGGATACGTACGCCTTGTTAATGGTACCGTTTATAAGCACTCCCAGGATGCAGAACAAAACCACAGAATTATCTTTATATAGGCTACAGCATTGTCTAATACGAACATAAAATTAGCTTCTGGTTTAAGACGCAAGCAATTAAAGCGATTATTTTTTAGAAGTTTGTTCCTTTTATTTACTCTCAATTTTAGTTATAATAATCAGACTAATTTAGAAATGGCATTTCTGAAGTTGCTGATTGTTTTATGATTAAAAAAAATAAAAATAAACAACAATTTCAATAGCACGTTGTGTTTTTATTTTCAACTAATCGTGAAACCGTAATTGGAATCCTTTAAAACCCTTTGAAAGTTATTTTGTGCAAATAATTTGGTAATTTGTTATTTTTAGAAAATTCGCTTTATTTTTTTTAATGTCCGTGTAGCGTCAGGTTTACAGTCAGGAGGTATACTGCCTCGATTAGTACGGTATTTTTGCTTTTTTATTTTTATTTCAGGAAACGGAAATCTTTAATTTGGTGACGTGGTAGTGTGTTAGGTAAAACGAATGGTAGTGAATAGACCTTATATTGGTCCAGCAGCACTAAAGTATGGAGCGGAATTCGAACCACCTCGAAATACAAACAGGACTTCGCCTAGGAATGTGGATCTTGAACTGACTTTCTTGCCCGGGAACACGCGTTTGAAACTGCTGCAGAATATACATGAGAGCTAATCTGGTGTCTTGGAAATTATGCCCAGTTACAACCACCGCCTGCTGCAAGTGTTCGCTCACAGCGTCACTTCCTACATGCTGGAGCAGGGAGGATATTTCCTGCCTAAATATTTATATAATAAACATTCTGAAGTGAGGCAGCCGGGCACAGTGGCTGTCACCTCATCGATTAGATCTAGCGACTGTCCCAGATCGGTTTCCGCGACCACCGCTTGATAGAGAGCTGTGATTGGACAGTGATTACACTTCATGTGGTACAATTCCAGCATGTACTTCTCTAAAATGAAAATAAGCCGATACAGCAAAGCAAATATGGCCATCGCATTTCGGCGTGATGTGGCTGGATTTCTTCGTTTAATTGTGTGTAATGTAAACCCTCCTAATTGTTTTTCTGCAAGATCGTTAAATAAGATGCAAAGCTATGGAATAATGGTTTTGCTTTTCATTGTGTCACATTTACTTCCCCACACTCACTGAAGAGCAATGCCTTAGTCCCAGTAGCAACAAAGGACGAGAGCATATCTATACATCTAGTATCCGTATTTGTACGATATATTCCAGTTCCATCTTTCCTGCATGGTGTGACTTGGGTATTCGATTATTAGATAGGCTAATTGCTCCGAAACGATCTTCTTCCATTTTTAATAACAATAAAAAAGAAGTACAGGGAATAGTGAGAATCTCAACCTTTATGACATAAACTTTATATTATATTCGGCGTATTTAAAAGTGGGTGATCAGTATGACTGCTTATATCTTGACGTTGGTTATTTATTTTCTCTATAGTTTTTAAATTTATTTTCCGTAATTGTTATAGCATTGCAGTTAGGTTCTGCCATTGAACTGATTTGCAGGGCGTTTTCAGAATAAGAAAACTGAATTTCGCGCACAGTACTTGTGACGCTCCTGTAACCCGGAAAAAACAAGAGAGGCCCGGATATAATCGCCAGCTTGTAAAAGCTAAGCGCTTGACTCAATTCTTGCACAAAACCGCTTGGGCTACAAGTGCTTTCGGGAGAGTTATGTCTAAAGACAGCTTTCCATCTTCTGCTCCTAAGAACTGCCAAATTGGATCCAGGTTTGTCCCCGATCAGTGATCACATACGTCTTATTCTGCGATATCTTTTAACACCAAATTAAATTGCGTTTTAATTTTATGAAATGTGATATTCCTTTTATGTGACTGCAAAAGCAATCAAGCAGCTAGCGGGTTTATTATAAGCGCACCAAATGGATTCTTATGGTTGCTTGAGTTTAATTACTCTTATCACTTTGCCTTTTGAAAGACAGTTTACAAAGCTTGTTGTATTAGTAGTGTTGGTGAGTTATTGATTTGATGTTTTGTTTCTTTGGTGTTGGAGGAAGTCGATTAATCGGTGTGTCAGTTGACTGATGGATTTAGCATCGATGTGGATGGATGGATACATTGTATATTTGGGGTCCACACTCCTAAAATTTGGTAGGCTACTTGATTTGTTGAATTTCAAATTATAAAAGATACTGTTAAACATGCCTACAGTGTGAATCTGCAGCCTCCTCCGACTGAATGTCCTGGGAAGACGCCTATTCAAATTCTGCATGAATATGGAACAAAGCTCGGCAAGATCCCAGTGTATGTTTTGGAAAAGGAAGAAGGTGAAGCGCACCAGCCAACTTTCGTCTTTAACGTGACCATAGGAGACGTTAATTGCAAAGGTTTGTGCTTACCTACGTCTGGTACTAAAAGTGTCGATTCATGGTCCGGCAGAGTAATAATAGTACAGCCGAATGCTGCTGCCTTGCACGATTGGAAGGCGAAATCACGCACTTGTCTTCAAAAATCGTTGATTTTAAAGAGCATAACTTGTCTGTCTCCACACCTCAGGTCAAGGTGCAACCAAAAAAGCGGCGAAGCACCAGGCTGCTGAGGAAGCCCTGAAAATCTTACAGTCCGATTCGGCCATCAAGTGAGTCGCATCGTCTTTTTGAAGCGGTTCGTAGCTTCAACCACTGAATATCCGTTTTTCCATCTCTAAAGCCTCCTGTTAGTGAAGACGGAAGATAATGTGGCAGAAGTTCAGCAAAACGAGCAATCCAACCCTATTGGGATCCTGCAGGTACAGCATATGCATATTTTATGACGTTACTTATTTTTTGTTTACCGTGGTGTAACATGCATGTAAAAGGATATTTAAACTGTTTATTGTATGGAACGGTGACAGTGTAGTACAAAGGCGTGGGGTCGTGTTCAACCCACATTCTGACGTGAGTGTGAAATACATTTCAAGAACTGGCCATTTGGGGGAGTTGAGTCTGACATTATGTTCGCTCTGCTTCAACAGGAGCTTGCATTACAGAACGGGTGGCGTCGGCCTGAGTATACTTTTTCTACGGAGACAGGACCACCTCACAAAAAGGAGTTCACTGTGACTTGCAGAATGGAGTCCTTCACAGAGACTGGTATGTGGTCCATTCCACTTTCTGCTTGTTTGTAAACGTTTTCCTCCACGGACTCTGGCATCCTTCCACACTCCAAGAACATGTGACTAGGTGAACTGCAGCATCTAAATTGCCCATTATGTGACTCATGATGTTTTGTTCCACCACACTCTCAGAAAAAAGGGTGAACATGTATACCTTTGCTTATCCCCAAAGCTGTACCCTTAGCAATTGTACCCTTTTAAGGTACAGAAATGGGCTCTGATAAACATTTCTGTACCATTGATGGTACATTAATGCTGTTTATTCCTTTGGGATGTTCCTCAGAGTCCATTTCTGTACCTTAAAAGGTACAATTACAAGGGTACAGCCCCAGTAACAAGTAAAGGTACAATTTTTTACCCTTTTTTTCCCTGAGAGCGCATGGTGACCTCTATCAGAAATACTCAGGCTAAAGACTCACTGTGACAATGTGCTGGATATATGAATATGGAAGATATAATTTTGGTAGATTTGCTTATTGAATCAATACTAGCTACAGCTTGGGAGTAATTCTGTTACTCCTGCTGAAAGCGATCCTTGTGATAGTTTACACTGAATAATTTCATTTTCATGTAAAACACAACAAAACAATATGTAGCTTGGAAATGTTCCCTCTGGACTCCTAGGAACTGACTAAACTGCTGAAGTGTTACACTGAAGTTTCCCGCTGGGAAAAAAGAGTGTTTTAAGCTGCTTTGGAGCAAAGTGTTAGCTGAAAGACTAAATTTAAATGCAAATATCTGTGCTTTGGATATCTCAGTTGGTACTGAGATCTCAAGGTCAAACCTAAATCGTGTGAGGAATCTGTTCAGAATCATTATTAGGTGCTTTCAAATCGATGACAACTCTGTGTCTTCAGGATTCCCTGCGGTGTGATACTTGTCATAGTGATGATTGAGATTTAAGAATAAAATGTGTTAAATGATGGATCTGTTTCAGTTATTTTAAGAGGCATGTCTCCCCACAGGAAGCGGAAACTCCAAAAAGCTCGCGAAAAAGGCTGCCGCTGAAAAAATGAGAACAAGACTTCGAAACCTCTCCGGCCACCCCGAGACGCGCTGGGTGGGTAGAGCAGTCATGTGACCATATGCGTCACCAAAACGAAGGCTATAGTGGAGTGAGAAGAGGAGAATGTATGGAGCAGCGATTGGTATTTATACCCACGTGTGTCGCCACTTGCTCTTCAGGCTAAGCCCAGTGTCTGGCTGGATAGCCTGCATAACTCGTCAGGAGAGAAAATCTCGATGTTGCGAAGAAGTCCCCTCAGCGTCCCAAACACTGACTATGTGCAGAAGATGCTGGAGCTGGCTGAGGAGCAGAGATTTGAGGTCACATACTTTGACATTGGTGAGTTCTCCCTCTGGTTTGTAAATCTTTTTTTTTACATTTTTTTGGGGGGGGGTGACTTGGTGGGTTAGGACGTTGTGCTAGTGATCAGAAGGTCATTGGCTCACATCCCAGGCTTGGCAGAGAGATTTCGATGTTAGGGCCTTAAGCACGGCCCTTAACCCCCATTCCTCCTGGGACCTGCCTTCTCAATTGTACTTTGCTTTGGATAAAAAGTCTCTGCTGAACATATTTATAGTTTGAAGGCCAGAAGAAACTAATATAATTTTTTTTTTTTTTCTTCGACCCAGCCGTATCGTCCGTACAGCTTTCACTGCTGGCTTTTCTGTGGACCAGGCCGTGGTGTTTAAACATCTGGTGCTTTTAACTAAAGTGACTTATCGTAGAGGGATGGGTTACAGATTACGTGATATCCCTGAGATTTTAACCTATGACCTTTGCGTTGTTGGTGTAGCGTTTTTTTGTCGAGCGATGGGAGCTAGTTTAACACGTCCGGTTTGTGTGACAGGCGAGCTGACGGTGAACGGGCAGTACCAGTGCCTGGTGGAACTCTCCACCGCGCCCATTGCTGTGTGCCATGGCACGGGGTTCTCCTGCAGTAACGCCCACAACGACGCGGCACACAGCGCTCTGCAGTATCTGAAGGTGGTGGCCTCCGCCAAGTGACCTCAGGGGCGGAGCTTTGCCACATGCTCACAGTCGCGTTCGCTTGACCCGTCATCAGGGTCTGCTTCAGACACAACGTCACTTTAGACCCGTCTTTGGATGACCAACATCAGCGGTCACTGTGTGACTAAATGCCTCCATCCCTCAAAACACAATTTTGAAAACCAAATACAAATTACATTTTAATTTCTCAAATATCCTGTTTTTTTTTTACATTTTCTGGAGTTCAGCACTATCTGGGAGTTATCTGTAGTTTAAAAACATGGGGCCCATCATAAAGTTGTTTTTTTTTTATATATATACTTACAGCATCCAAAATGATGTATTTTAGTATTTAAATTTTATTCATGTAATGTTTAAAAATATTGCTTTATTCAGTTCCCTTAGATTCTTTAGATTCGTTTTAACTTCAATTGCACTACAGCCTTTGAAAGTCTAGCGGTCCTACAGGATAAATTGAAACACCTCCCTACGTGAAATGTTTGCTTCTTTTGGCCTTTAAGTTGCTGTTTGGTAATGATCAAATGTAACATAAAGCTTTTAATCAAATACCAACATCTAGATTTTATTTCATAAAATCATGTTAAACTACAATCAAAACCAGTACCAATATCTATCAATCTTCCGAGTAATTATCGTAATCATGTCCTTCAGAATACTGATATGGGAACCAGTTTATATCTGGAAACCTCAGTTTCAAGAACCCCTATAGCCTATAAGTGTAAATTTAATCAGACTTTTCCATGTCCCGTTGTTAAGCAGCATGAAAGTTGTCAGCGTAAAACTTCACCTGATCTTGCCAGAGACAGATCAGTAAATGTCTGTGTGACCTGTTTTCCTTGAAGCAGTAATTAAAACTCACCAAATGTTAGGCAATTTCTAATATTAGGCGTAGCATCAAATTCCCTTATACCTGAGTTCTGTATGTTACAGCTGAACTTGTTGCTATGGGAAACATGTTTGCAGTGAGTGTTTAAAAAGTAATAAGCTTACAGGAAGAGCTATACTGAGGTCATATATGGGTTCCAGCACAGAAACCCAATAATGTTTTGGTTCCATGAAGCTTTCCATAGCAATTCAGACAATGATGGCAAAAACTGGCTAGTGGAGTTAAGCAATAATCTGTGTCCTTTTGTTTTAAGAGTTTTCTGTGAAGTGTCAGTTTTAACCCAGAGTTTTCTTAGTATTTCATACTCTTTATTCAATATAGGTATCCGTCGACTTCCATCCCATCATGTCCCGTCTGATCACATTTACGTCTGAGGTCCATAGTAAATAATATACACTGATGGAGAGACGCATGAAAGCGGGTGCAGTAGGCCGTTAGCGGGTGTAGTAGGCCGTTAGCGGGTGTATCGCTTAGTGTAACAGGCGCAGGACAATGGGCAACCCTGCTAGCCATTTAATGACCCACTGCCCATATCTAACTTGTAATACATATGCACACAGTAATGTAAATGTAATGGAGAGATACAATAAGCAGATATAAAGATACAGTACCTGTACTGTGCTATTTTGTTACATAAAAAGACAATGTACTGTACAATAAAATCTCTCAGCTCCTACTTTAATTTCATAGGACAATCAGCACTTGATTTTACCTGTAATTTAAGTGCAATCTCTCTCTTTATTATAAAGTGTTGTGATTTTATATCTACATTATCATTTGCTGTACTGTGTGTATATTGCAGTGCTGTACTGTGTGTATATTGCAGTGCTGTACTTAATGTCTTGTCTCTCTCCCATAACTACTGAGTGCACCCAAATTCACTTCAGTGGTCCCAGTCCCAAATGAGAACGTAAGTCGACGGATACCTGTGTTCCTGTGTATGAGTTTGATTTAGGGGTGTTTTTATTAGGCTTGCTATATTTAACAGTAAAAACCCCTCGAGTGTTGTGTTGTGTAAGATATTCTTCATTTCGAGACACACATACCCACCCACCCAATTTATCATTAATGACGGCGATTAAATATGTACTCAGGTCTGAGAGAGTGTTTTACTAATTTGACAGACTCAGAACTAGTTTGCTCCCGAGTATGAACACAGAACCAAGGGGCGCTGGTGTTTGAGTCAGAGAGACGCCTGCTGTGTGCTCTGTTGCCATACTGTCTTCGGAAGAGTCAGGACGTTGACGTGTCGCAGTGACATTTCATGTATCCTGCTTTTCGGTAATCAGTCAGATGCCTTCCTGGCAACCGCATGCCTACACCTGCTTTCAGAAAGCTGTGGTACACTATTACATTTAATCATGTTGTGCATAATGATTTGGTGTAAATTAACTGAAATGCTTCTAACTCCAAATCCCAACTGGAAGTATATAGAATATGTGACATTTGAAGGAGAATATTAAAATATAAAGTTGTGTAGTTGGTCGTTGTCTTGCATTTATTGCTCACCTTGGCAGAATGAATTCACCTAATTTTACGTGATAGGCCCATTTAAGTCAACTCATCACTGAAGGTCAGCTGTTATGGTGTAGCCCTAAAGCAGTGGAGATAGTGTCAAACAGTTCAGGGTCAGAAACCGGGTGGGTAGAAATCGACAAAAGTCAAACTGATGGACCAAGTCAGAGACCAGGAGCAGGCGGCGATCAGGCAAGGCACAGACAGGGACATAAAAACTGGCTATAACCAGGAGACAGAACTCACCACTACCTGGACAATCTCCCACCAGGGTTCAGCAGATGGGGGATTACAGTACGACATGGTACAGCAAAGTACCAGGTGATCAGCGCCTCACACTATTCAAGCAAAGTCCCTCTTGGCAAACCAGTTTCACTGGTTCTTCAGGACTGCGGCCCTAGTTCCTTGTGGAAGTTGTGGCAGGTTTGTCCCCTGTAAAAGTAGAGGATCTAGGCAGGAATGCTGACAGTCGCAAGATCAAATCCCAGAGTCAGTGCAGTGCTTCCGCTGTTGGACCCTTAACTGAGGCCTTTAACCCCCAATTGTTTTAGGAACTGTCTGATCTGTCATTCAATTTAAGTTGCTTTGGGTAAAAGCTTCTGCTCAATAAATAAATTGTAATTATATTAGTATATTATGGCATATGCAGATGTT
>JABFEB020000035.1:9450824-9460927 GCA_019775895.2 Stomatorhinus ivindoensis
TGGCAGCGGGAGAGGGGCATTATATGGCAGCGGGAGAGGGGCATTATATGGCAGCGGGAGAGGGGCACTATATGGCAGCGGGAGAGGGGCATTATATGGCAGCGGGAGAGGGGCATTATATGCTACACAGAGAGGGGCATTATATGGCAGCAGCAGAGGGGCACTATATGGCAGCAGGAGAGGGGCATTATATGGCAGCAGTAGAGGGGCATTATGGGAATGTAAACTGAAGGCTTCAGGCCTGAGAATCATGCTGCGTGGCTGTATTCTTGGAGGGTAATTAAATGAGATTTGAAGGCAGAGGATTTCATGCAAACTAACGACCAAAAAACAAAAACACTCCCAAAACTTCTTTTTCCAAAATAAAGTCATTCACAGATCAAACAAACTACCTAAAATAATGATACGTTTGCAAATGTCCTCAAATAATTCCACCCTTTGGGAAAAAGAAACACATTAAAAATAACTGTATTTGTTCCCGGATGTTGGCTGACGTCACATCATACCTGCTCGGAAAAAAAGCGGAGACCCTTGTCCTCTCGTATGCATTCGTAGGTCTCGCCAAGCAGCGGGTTGAACGGCTTGCTTCCTGCTCTGTAGTAAGTGGACGAATATCCAGAGACTGCAAAAGCAGCAACAATGACCTTGAGGAGAACAAACCAGTCATTACTTCAGCATACAAATCAACCACAGGAAAAAAAACAGCCCGAGCATAGGTGTAGCTAGCTACTCTGGAACCAAAGACACGTCCGTAATTAAAGCCCACCGTCCTCAATGGCTAAAGCCCGGAAAATCCATCAGCTGGATGCTACCAATAACTTTTATGTGCGGCTCGCCAGAATCACAGAAACCAGCCGTGCTTGTTATGTTACACAAGCTGCAAAGAGCAGGAGTCATATAATTGTTATCCTAGAATGACAGTATGAGAAAGGCGCCATCATTCATGCGGGCGGGAGCGCTGGCTTACAAATATCAGCGGGTAATAAAACCGAAGGCTTGAAAATGGGGGGCCCTCGAAAATAAGCACACGCCTTCGTGTTTTTGAAGGAACTAAGTGTATAGTATAGAAAGCTGCTGACAAGACCTATTAAAGAATGAAAGGGAGTTTCCAAGGGGCTCGGGTCGTAAAATCTGCCATGGCGCACAATCGCTCAACTGTGAGCAGGAATTCTGGGGGGACGTAACCGGAATCGCTCTGCGCCGAGTAAAAAGGGTGAGAAGGGTCTCTCTTGACCAGTGAACTTCTCGCTTACTGCTTGTAAGGCTCCTAACAGCCCTTTGGCTGCTCAGTGTTATGTCACTGTAAGTGAAAACGTCGCAACTGAAAAAGTATAAAGACAACAATGTTTTTGAAGGGGAAGCTGGTTGCCAGAGTGAGCGCCCTCTGCTGGTTGTTGGAGGAAGGAACATGTGTAATGCAGAGCTGAAGGGTGTAACCCGGGTAAATGTACAAATCTTTCACTGAGAGCTCCGCTTGCTGACAATATCCTGAGGCTGTATGTGTCAAGGGCCAGCTTTACAATCTCAGGGGCCACTTTGGGCTTGTGTGTTTCCAGCTTTCTTTTAGGGGTAAAAACCGCCAGTGTGTTTGGAGCATATACAAATCAGGTCTAAATTTCATCTTCCACCTTCTGTACCATACTAAATCTCTCAAACTGTAATTTTAGACAAGTATTAATAATGCCGAGTTTTACATGTTCTGCATCATACCCTTAGAAGGAGAGTCAATGCTAGGAGTGTACCATAAGTTAATTTGTGATGATTATTGGGAATGTACCATTCTCTCGTAGGGGTCCTCTGTTTCAGCTGCCTTGTCCAGCAGCTCACTGTACTCCAGCTCCTCGCACATGTGCTGCAGGGTATTGAGCGGCTCATTCAGCTCCACTGGCATGGACACCTTCGATAGGTCCTTCCCAATATTGTTCCTCAGGATATTCCACAGGTTAATATTACTGGTGTCGGGGGAGGGGGCGGGGAGGCACATGCGGCGTCCATTTCGGAAGGCCCCGCCTCCCAAATCGCCGTTGAGCACTAGAAACAGCAAGATGTGTGTTTTTGGATGGGGAAGGAACAAGGGCTACAAAACAGTACAGTGCTAAGGTGGCCTTAGACTTCCATACAGGAGAACGTTGTGAAACTCCCACAGACCATTAAAATACCTCGAAATTACAGCTACCCTGTATGTATCTTAGTGAAAAATGGGGAAAACAGCTAATAAATACACCACTAGCGGTACAAGGTTTGAAGTTAATAGCACTCAGTGAACTGGACCACCGAGATGAGCTGGCGATATTAAGGAAGCTTGCATTAGGAAGTGCGATCTTTAGGTAGCGCATTACACAATGCAGCACGCAGCGCCTCACAGCCATTCAAGGTCAGGCCCGCCCTGCTTCAAAAGCGGAACAGCGAAGCTGAGCGCAGGGCCCGCCCCAGCACGAGCGGCACGGACGCGTACTTTGCCGGGAGATGTTATCCGTCACGCTGGCATTGTCCTCGGAGATGTTATCGCTCACATCGCTGACGTATGACTCATCATCTGAAGCCTGGGGACGGAAACAGGTAGGTTTAGACTGAATCGCTGACCATTCAGCATCATGGTCGGGGTTATAAATGCGTAAAAAAAACACTGATCTCTTTTAGCTAAACCTACGGCCTGTGCCCTTAGCCGAGTATGCAAGATGGTGTTCGGATTTCTCCATCAAAGAGAGCCAACATATGTAGAAGGCCGAATGACCTGAAAATGTGCGACAGTAAATCCATCCTGCACCTGATCTACCACAGTTTATCTATCAGCTAGATAAACACACCGATAATAACTGTATAGTGTTGAGTTTTTGGGATTTCTTTTGTGGTATAATTCTTTTTTCATTTAGTTATATAGTGTTCATCATGTCTACTTGTATCTTTGTCTATATGTGCAGTTGTAGCTGAAGCAATTTTACTCCCTGATCAATAACGTTTTTCTGATTCTGATCTGATTCTGATCCTCAGGGTGGCACAGTGGCGAAGGCCACAAAGTTGTAAACAGTAGTCTGTGGTATATATCCCCTGCTGCTGTACCCTCCAGTGTGGCGCTTAACCTAAGCTGGTCCAATAAAATACCTATCTGTATAAATGAGTAAAAACTAAGTCGGTTTGGATAAAAGCATCAGTTCATCAGCTAAATGTACTTCAGCTTCCTGCCTGAACAATAAGTGCCTGGGATGAATCTGAACCATGCGGAAGCCCAGCAGCACACCACGGTCAATCGCCCACGTGCTGCCGTTGTGTGATCCTTCCCCCAGGCCCTATGAGGCATCTCCCAGGGGGTGGTCGCGCCATTTACATGTCCGGGGAATGTCAGGAATGACAACTGCAGCTGTCATGCCCCAGAGAAAGTCAACAGCCACGGAGATATTGCCTGTTGACGGATACCAGGGTTGTGGATGTCTCTGTGTAGCAGCGAAACAGATCTTTGGTCTGATAAAGAAGAGAGCTGTCAAGGTAGGGAATTTAAGGTACAGTAAGGGTCGTCCCTTTCACGCATGAATTATCAAAGGACGTTTTTCTAGGTGGTTTTCATACACCGCCGGATTTCAAAGGCAGAATTGACTCTTGGGAGCACTGATCAAACTTGCCTGTCCTTGAATATAATTATCCATGGATACACTGGTTACCAGTGTCTTGTATTTGACAAAAATAACTTTAAATCAACTGTCCACAGGTGTGGGCACCATGAATGAAAGGGGTAAAGTAGAGAACCGGCAGAAATGGTGAAAGCAGTAGTGTGGAACCAGAGGATAAAGGGAAAAGACTGTTATTCCTTGGTTGGCATTTGACCTTCTAACCTGTTTTACTTCAGGTCTTCACACCGAGCTCATTAAGTGCTGGAAAACCATCGGCTTGACGACACAACCACGATTACAGTGTCTCGGCAGCGGATTCAGACACCGTGCCTCACTCTCCCCTGCTCATCTCCACCCAGAGGGCCCCCTCACCTCATTTTCAGATGAACTTGCTGACAGAAGCACTTCCTGGGCGTCAAAGAACTCCGACACGGACTCGGACATGGAGAGCCTGCTCTCATTGGACGTCTGCTGAGTCAGGGGGATTCCCGCGCAGATCGGCTCGCCTGGCTGGAGGGTGGGGTAGACACAAGCGGCTGAGGAGAGCCCCATCGAGTGCTGGGGAAACCCTTGGCCATGAATTTGCAGGAGGAAGGTCAGATCCCCCCAATAATGTCCAGCACCATAAATAACCCTGCGGAGGCCCCTGATTCTTATTATTTATGTGATCTATAGCAGTAAATGTGCAAAGCTTGCAGCTCTGAACCCCATATGCATCCAAAGATGGTTTCTGAGGATGATGACAACAGTCTCCCCCCCCCCCCCCAAGGTCTTAAGTGTTCATGACTGTTTCAATCTTCCTTCCATCCCCAGTGATGACCAAGTCAGCATGTTCCTTCAGCTATTTAAGGATCACAACTGAAATTGAAAATGGACAGACAGCTGGCTTTTCAACCATCAGAGCAAAACAGAAAAGCTCAGTAAGCAACAACACAGGATCCATTTTAGGCGATTTATAGATGGGAGGGACAGGACTGACAGGTCATGCTGACAGTTCGACATGATCAATGACCCCATTAACGTCTTGAGATGACAGAACCAGCCTTGCCGTCATGTGATTACTGATGACCAGCAAAATAATTGCAGAGACATGCTAATATACTGTAATTAGCCTCCATGTGAACAGCTGACCACACTCAACCTAGTGAGGATTAATGCATCCTTCTGCAAGCTTCCTTAATATCGGAAGCTTCGGAGTCACACTCTTTGATTACAGGCATTACATTCTGTCCATTCAAGGGTCAATGGTATTATTTAATTTTTAAAAAAGGAAAGAAAAAAGTAGGAGAAAATGGTTATCAGTACCTCATCGGGGCTGGGAATGATATTCACGCTGACCACTTGCTCAGACAGGACGGACTCTGAATGGATGCGGCTGAGTCGGGTTCGAAGCTCTGCATTTTGGGTCAGTGCCTAATGAGCAGTCACGACAGATTACCAAACAAGCTTTTTCCCTTTAATTACACCCAGTTTGCCTGGCTAAGAGACATCTCCAACAGCGTTTACTCCAAAGACGTTCAAATAACAAGTACGGTGACATAAATCAAAGCAGATTACAGCTTTAATTGTGGCTTGTACATATCCAGACGGGTTGACGATGTATCACAGACACAGAATGCAGGCTAGTACTTAATGTCTTAGTGTGAATGTACACATACACACCCACACAAATGCAAACCCTGCATTATTACTTGCCTTCTCATTTCTAATGTTTCATTTTACCATCCTGTACCGATTCATATTGCCTTGGTTTTGTACAGCGACAGCATTCAATACTCTAGATGTTGGCACTGTCGTCTTTCCATTCCATACTGTTTACCAAATACTTTTTACTTGATTATGAGGAATAAATAAACAAACAAATAAATAAATAAAATGGGTTGTCTGCAATGTAATTTCGCATCTAATGAAAGTAAAAACATTTGCTGAAATGGAGCACTTGACAGCACACAAGAAAATGCCATTTTGGGGAGAGAGGAGAAAGTAAATGTGTTAGTAAATATTTTGTGAGTGATTGTCAGTTTCGTACAGAAATGTTTCCCTGGCACTGATACTGTGAGTGTTAAGGGCTGTCTGAAAAACAAACGGTATTAATTATTCACGAATAACGAGTCTGGTGACACAATGCATGGTGATTGTGGAGGTCCGCTGGGGGTGCATTTCAATTTTATCGCTGGGCACATAAAGGCGTCCTGGCGGGAATTAATTAATGAACTACACTCCACGTCAAATCGCATGCGGGAGTCTGCCTTTTCATTATCCCCCTCTTCCTGAAACAGGAAACCTTGCCTGACTCCTTCACGGACGTGCGTCTCTTTATTCGCAAAGCTGGCGTGACGTATCAGCCATTATTGTGGTCCCGGTTCCAGTTGTTTGATTAATTGCCGCCAACCTCACAGGCTCTTAAGAGTACTGTGGCCAAAGGGCGTTGCATAGTAAAATGACGTTTTCTAAACAAACACAGTCAAATGAACACCTGAAACTCAAAAGTCTGCAAAAGCAAAACCTACCAGGTACCACAATGGCTAGTATTCATTACACCAGGGTTGGGCAATCTTATCCACAAAGAGTCAGCGTGCATGTAGGTTTTTGGGATAAACTTTAGGTCAGCTGTTCAAATCCAGGCGTGAGGACCCTTCAGCCAATCAGTCCTCTAATTAGTAATCAAACTAAGGAGTTACGGTGAAAACCCAGACACACTGCAGCTCTTTCTGGATAAGATTGGCCATCCCTGATTTACGCAGTGGAAGCTTTAGGACTATAAAATATATTTAATCAATTTTAAGTGGATATTTGTGAGAGGGTTTGCCTTACTGTTTACTGAGACAGAAGTATGGGGAAAAAATAATATTTACTGCTGTGATTAACATGCAGAAGATCAACTTAAAGAGCGAAAATGCTTATTGGGAAGCCAACACAGATGAACACACAAGTTGTTTCACTCTCTGGTTAGTGGTTGGCCTTTAAAATGTATTTCTTTGTAAATGTATATATAAATAGGTGAAATATCACTACATTACGATACAAAGCTATCTAATAATGGAAATACAAATATATTTCAAATACATTTGAAATACAAAAAGTAGAATAATAGAGGAATTGTAAAATTGATGCTGTGTAAATTTATTAATTCATAATCTTCATTTCATTCAACTAGATGAACATCATGGGGACTCTAAGGCTTGCTCTTGCAAAACCAAGTCATAATCATGGAAATCTCCCTAAATGATTTTACTTGTCAATGACCCTCCAAACAGAAGGCTGGACAAATAACAAAATGTACAGATTCTGATTTGTTTACTTACTTAAGCTGTTAGTGAAACCCATTACTCTTATTTTCATTTATGCTGGCATGCAATATCTCATTCTTTCCAGTAATTTTTGTGGATGAAATATTTAGTCTTCAACATCCCCAGTGACTTAACTATTGCTGTCAAGGGTGAATGATTTATGCCTCTGTATAAAAAGTGTCTCAGTTTTTTAATTTGGGCTTGCTCTAAAAATCAAATCCAAACAAAAAAATGTTTGCTTCTGATCGACTGATTTACAGCTGAATTATCATATATTAACAGGTTAAACTGCAAGTTATTGCGGTTACTCCATTTAAAGTTCTTTCTCGTTTTTCTGTGCATGATATTTTTGTGGTCTATGATTACACCTTACTCAATCTACTCTAACAGCTCACGCAGAATTAATCTAGTGGTGATTAAGTTGCGTTACAGAATTTACTGTTTTTATCCAATTAAATCAGCGTGTAATCTGTGATATTCAAACACTGCTTGTTTCACACTCATATGAAAAATATTCCTACTGTTGGTTACCCTACTGTCCAACCCATTAGCTGCTTTATAGATGGTTTTGGATGTTAATTTATGCTTTATGGTGTGTCTCACAGTGCTTTTGGTTTCATTAGCAGCTTTCATTGGCTCATGAAAAGCTTCTAGGCATCTCGCATGACAGACCATGACACTCATATTTATATTCTTTCTGGTTTGTGATAGACAAAAAGTTCAGAAAAGAAACAGTCACATTACCATATTTGCTGTAATATCTCGGCTGCAGAAATTTCACAAAAGAGGGAAGGAAGCAATCGAAGGGAGATGTGCAAGGCAGACCACTGAAGTGTGGCAATGTCACCCAGGACAACCCACCTGGGAGAGGGACCTCCTGAGGGTCAGGATCTGGGCAGTCTGTCCCAGCTTCTCCTGATCGGAAAAGACCTGCTTGATTTTCTCCTTCTCAATTGCTACGGTATTGAAGGCTGATTTCAAGAGAGAGTGAACTGTAAAGGGGGGGGGGGGGGCGACAAATGAATGAATGAATGTAAACAAAAGGAATTAAGCTACAAAACTACATAATAAGAGAAAAATCTATGTACCTTCTAAAAATACAACAATGTGGTGTTATGTTCTCAATCAAGGTGGGAACTCATCCAGTAACTATGGCATTAGTGTCAAGGGACCACGTAAATAACTTGGCTCACACTCCAGCCCAAAATAATGAGGGGCTGAGGTGATATATACATAAACTGCAGTTTCCTTGACATGAATTAAGCCAATTTAAGTAAACAAGTTTCCAGTTTATTCAACCATATTGTACACAGGCACAGTGCATTATGGGATATCACTGAGTTTTTTAAGTGATTTTCTGCCATGTTGCCACTATGCCCCCCCATCCCCACCTTTCTGAGCAATAATGCAGAAGTCCTCCTGCAGCTTGATGTAGTCGGGGGGGCACTCGATGGCATCTGACAGCCTCGGCACCGCGGCCTGGAAATCCAGAAGGTCTGCACACAGGTTGGGGTTGGAGGAATGCAACCTGGCGTTCAGGGGAACCTGGAATGACATGGAGGGGGTGTTTTGATGCAGGAAACTGTGCCAGTCACCCTGTACGTGTACGATTAGCGTGGAATAACAGGGAGGGGCAGCAGCGGGGGGGACAGAAAGGACCCGCGTGAGAGGCTTGAGACTGAGCCCTACAGCCCACCACTGACAGAAAGGACCCGCGTGAGAGGCTTGAGACTGACCCCTACAGCCCACCACTGCCAAGGCGTCAAGACGACAACACATCAAGGCCTGTGAGGAAAAAGCAGGCTGTTTACTCCCAGAGGAAGACCCTGAAGGTGCAGAAAACCCACTGGTTACATCCCAACTCTACACAAGACCCACATTCCATACCTCCTACATGGGGACACTGCAGGTCCCTGTGTGAGAAAAATCTGGGGTCTAGATCAAGTGTAGAAAGTTGTATGGATGATTTTTTTTAAAGCTACATTTTCATTAAAATAAAAGCAGCATTTTCATATGAAAAGCCAATTATAGTAATTATAGTATTATGGCAATTCTATAGTAAATTCTATACTATCATAGAATTTACTGTAATGAATTCTAATAAAGAATCCTGCCCTTTGTTTTTATGTTTTATCAGCGAAGAAAGTAAAGTGTTTCGACTCCCAGATTCTACAGAAGCCTGGCAGATAAATCCCAGAAATGCCCCAAGAGAGGACAGAGGGTATTTGGGCGGGGGAAGGGAAGGGGAGCTCTTACTTTGGCACGTCTTGAGTGCTGGAAAGAACGAAATACCTGTGAGAGACGGTGAGTCAGACACGCGAGCACAGTCCAGAGGAAGTGACGCGGGTCGACCACACAGACAGGCACACGCATGGGCACCTAAGTGCTTTTTAGAGGGGAAACCTGTGTCTAGACCAAATGTGTGCTTTCACGTGTTTTGAGTCACATTGACCTTGCAGTGAGACTAATGCACTGTGTGTCAGATGGAGAAGCCAGGCACGGACAGAATCATTACCCAACAATCAGGAGACGTCTGCCAGATGTGTAGATTATGTCTATATTGCGTCAATTGGTCCAGGACCTTATCCAAACGTCTGCACTACATAGAAATAAAGTTCAGTATTTGGACATCTGGCTATGAATCCTCTTGGATGTAGATACGAAGTTCAGTATCTGCACATCTGGCTAGGAGATTTTTTGGACGGATGACCTCCAAAATTTTAATGTCAATTCTGGTATACATAAATGCCAACTAAATTCTTAAAATCTTAGATCCCTTTATTTTAACTGGACAGTTAGCAGTGGCTTTCTATCGAGACCTAGAGGAAGACGTCTACGTTTTAGCTCACGGAGTATTGAAGCATTGATAGAAAATGGCATTTAATCTGTCCTGTCAAAGGTGGATAAAATGTAAGAACCTAAATTGGGGGCTTTAAAACGGATAAAATGAATGATAGTGCCATGTAAATTGCCATGGTCAGATTAGTATTACAAGCAGAAAATGTTTTAACGTGCCGGGTAATTAGTATTTCACGGCACTGTGGTGGTAGCTTCATGCACTGACTACCCAAAAGGACTCTCTCTCACACTGCCTGACCCGCATAACCCGGAAGGCCGTAGGAGAGCGACGGGGTTCACACACAGCGAGGCTGCGTACAGAAGCGGCACACGGAAACAGCATGGCACACACGGTCACCGGGGAGACGGC
>JABFEB020000035.1:9461027-9476335 GCA_019775895.2 Stomatorhinus ivindoensis
GGGGGCAGGAGGGGGCAGGTACCTGGAGCTGCATTTTTGCATCTTTGCTGATACTTTTTGTTCTCCATCTTCTGCTTGCCCGCTTGTCTTTCTTTGACATATCTACACAATTAGCCTACGGCGCACATGAACAGAAACACACCAGAGGTTGGCAGTGAGACAGCACGCAGGCACCCATCCCCACGCCTATGCATCCGGCACATTCTATGGCGCGCGCTGCACCAGGAGAGGCTCTGCCTGTGATGGAATGACCCCAGAACCAGCCGGTGTTAGCGAAGACAGACTATAGGATGAGTTCAAAATCTGTGTCAAACCTATGAGTTAGACTGAGGATGATAAAAACCATGACTGGTAATCACTCACTTTTAGCTAAACTCAGGAAAACAAAGAGTTTTAAATCAGGGGTCACCAGCCTTTTTGAAACTGAGAGCTGCTTCACAGGTACAGAGCCATATGAAGGGCTACCAGTCTGAAACATCTTCCTAAACTTATCTAAACTTCATAATAAATGTGTTTTAAATGCTTTTTTTTTTAGATATTGTCATTTTCAAATCTATATTAATGCAAATTTGATTAAAGAAGAATAGCAACAGGATAAAATTAAAATTTAGACGCTGCTCACTGGTGAGTTGTGCTATTTTTAGAACAGGTCCGCAGGGTGACTCATGTGGTCCTCGGGGACATCTTGGTGCCCGCGGGCACCATGTTGGTGACCCACGATTTAAAACGTTTTCATGTGCATTTTTTATGCTGCTCAGCTTCTCGTGACCTAAGCTGTGAGCGAACACGGGTTCGAGCAGCGGGTGCCCAGTCTGCGAGGGCAGGCGTAAGGAACTCCCTCGCTGTTGCATGGTGGCACACATTACCTGCATGTCGCTGAAGCTGGGGGCGGACTGGGTCCTCTGCAGGATCTCCAGACTCTGCAGCAGCCTGCTGAGCTCGATCAGGTTGGACTGGCAGTGAGCGAGCTCTGGAAGTAAACGGAAGGGGAAGGGACTGTTCCAACTGGGCAAAGTCAGTCAAATGAACCAATCGTATGGAAGAAGGTTCTGATTGGCTCTTTCTCTGGCTCTTGGGTGTGTAGACACAGCTGAGGCCTACCTCTCCAGCACGGCAGGGGCTCGGAGGCCTGCAGACAGCCACATGCTGCACTCACCCTCGGCACACTTATCCATCTCCTCCCACTCCAGAAGCCAGGCTGCCACCTTGCTCTGGCCGTTGCTGTACGAGGCCGGCAGGCTGCCACTGCTGCTGCTGGGGGCCGGGGGCTGCCAGGGCAGGCTGGTGGGCTTGGCCTGCAGAGAGCAAGTTGGAGGAAAGCCTGCTCAGATCAGCCCCAAAGCTCTGAGTCCATGCCCTCAAATGTCAGGCGCTGAATGGAACCATTCAAGTGCTACTCTGTCGGAGAAGCGGTATCTGAAAGACGAGGCCTGGCGGATCTGTCCATAGCCCCAGAACATTGCCCTCACCCGTCAGGACTAATAGGGGATGCCAGCTCTCATGCATCTAGCGTGACACTCACGCCGTCACACTCTCACCCTTATGTAAATCTGTATTACCTGTACTATTCCATTATAAACCTAAAATCAGCTACATCAAAAGCGTTGGGGTCGACTGCAAACCCCACAGACTATTTACAAGGTAACAAAACTGCTACAAACATGTAAATGTGTCTGCAGACTTATATTGAATTGGAAATTTCATGCCAGGCAGCTGACAAAAGTTGGTGACGCCAGGCTAATTTATCATCTCTGTCCGATGAAACCTCCAAAAATCCATTATTTCAGGTGGGTGAAAAAACACATTTTCTCAGAAAATACTAAAATACAAAATAAACGTAAAACAACATAATGAGAGCCTTAGGAGCACAAAGGAAAGCCATTAGTGTCGGGTTTAATGTTTTAAATGGACTTTGTTGTCAGAGAGCCATATATGTCAGTGTCAGCAACAAAACTAATTCGCTTTATATTCACAATTAACAGTGATGTTAGTTAGCTAGCTATTTACCTATCTAGGTTTTTATAATTAGTGATATAAAGTAATCCCAAAAATGTTAATTAGTACCAACATAAATATTAGTTAAATAGATGATTTCATAATATTATCTTTTTATTTGTCAGTTTGATGTGAAATGCTATCAGTACACTGAGGAGAATGACATATTCCGTCTAAGTTAAAAAGTCACAGTCGGCAAAACATGGACATGCCTGGTTTTCATGGATATGCCGCTTTTGTATTAACATATAAAAATATTCATACATTTTTATAATGAGCACAGAGGGAATATACATACATATACTTAGTAGCCACTGTATAAGGTATACCTAAGTAGTATGATGCACTCTTCCCTCAAGAAGTGCTTGAAGGATAAACAAATTGAGCGTTCAGAGCGTTTCTGTAGACCACTGTTGTACTCAGCTGCCATTTTTGCGCTTTTGGCCTTCCCGTTAGCTTTAACGAGGCTGCCCTTCCTTCTCTGGCCTTCTCGTTTAAAAAGCTGTTTTGGGCCACAGAATGCTACTGACTGGATGTAACTGTTCATGGAAACACTCTCTGCAAACTTCTAGACACTGTAGCGCATAAAAATGCCAGGAGTGCGGCTCTTTCTGACATGCTGAAACCGGCAGATATGGCAGCAATCACAGCACATTCGATACCACTTAGATGACACGACTTAGACGCTGAGACGCTCAGTTGAACAGTAAGTGACCCTTTTTGACCCAATTTGCCTGCTGCGTGTATTCAGTTGCAGCCACACGATTCACTGTTTGGGGGAGCGGGCTTAATCCATTAGGGAGCAGGTTTACCCGATAAACTGGGCACATTTTGTGTCTATTTATAAATATTAAACCTTTATATATACTTTTATATATGAAGTATTTCTCTTTCAGAAAATAACACCGACCACATCAAATTTATTATAACACAATATTTTGCCTGGTTCAATTTCTAGAAAGTTCTAAAAAAGGAACGATTCAACCATTCACCTCCAGCCTCACATTCTTATAAAACGAAACGTCTGGTATAAAATGATACAAGGCATAAGATGCCCCCATAAGACGTAGTTTTGTCAATGATAGTTACATTATAATACTAATCTGCTTATCCGCTTCTCTTGTTCAAGGTCATCCTGGATGCTTTGCAGCTTTCCACAGTGCGCATTCAGGACTTTATTATGCACAGCTGGCTTATTAATCAGGCAATGAGCAGCACGGCCAAAGGTTGGGACTGAGGCCCCAGCAAAGCCACACAGTCCAGTGACAGACGCCGCCGTCTGTGCTTGTATATGAACTTGTGATGGGGAGCTCTTACTGAGAAAGTTTATTAAGGGATCTTTCAGGGACACGGGGTGAGATTTATTTTATGCATACGGTATGTGATCTTTCCGGTAGTTCCAAGCGTAACCCAGGTGAGAAAGTAATTAAAATGTAATGAAATTTAATCAGACAGGCTGGCCCAATTACTGGCAGCTAACCAGCCCTAAATGTCACCACTTTACAGCAAAATACGACATCATTTCATTCCAAACAATACATGCATCCCATTCATAATTTACAACCGGTTTTCAACTCTTTTTGAAACACAGAGTTGTGCAGACATTCATTTTTTCCCACTCTGTATTTGTAACACCTATTATTAAAAAGGTAAACAATTGAATTCCATCCACTCGCTCACACATCTTCTAACAGCTTATTCTGCTTAGCGTCACCTGAGGGCCTGGAGTTGCTCCCAGAATGTACAGAGCTTGTGGCTGGGGTCACCCTGGACCAGCAGTCAGAAAAATTCACCTCATTTTTATATTACACCTTTGCCAACACGGTTGACCAAGAGCACTTAACACGCAATCAAACAAGAGTGGAATGTCCATACTTATCTCAGTTTAAGGGTGAATAGAAAACCGTAAATAAGAGCCATAAAATGACACAGGAGAGGAAACAAAACCCATAGTTTGATAAGAGACACAAGGCTCTGAGGGTGCAGAACTAACAGGTGCAACAGCATGGCTGCACACTGGGAGCTGAATTTCCGTGACAATATTTTAATCCACGTGATCTGCTAGAATGACGAAGCGTAAACGGCGTGTAATCTCCTCATCGCCACGCCTAAGCCAACGCTGATTGGTCTTTCAATAATGCTGATGTTGAATCTCCCCTGCCACTCATAAACGGGTCGGACACCAAGACGCGGAGCCTGATCGAATACCAAAGCTCCGCCTTTTTAAGAGAAGCTATCTGGGGGATAAATCCCAAAAGCAGCCGTCGGCGGAGCCGGCAGAAGCGGGTCAGCACGGTGCCGGCGTTCGGAGCGGGGCTTGGCAGGTCTGGCAAATCGGCTTTTTTGCGAGGCTCTCGAAAGAGTCATTATTATCTCAGTCGGGTGGGAACGCCGCTCTTCTCCCGCGTCCGTCACGGCCCAGCGAGTGCTTCCCTGCGGCTCGCTGCGGCAATGCGCAGTCTGGGGGGGGGCGTGCCAGAGATGGGCCGCTGGGAATGGGCAGCCGGGGTAAAGCAGACCCCACGGAAAGGGGAGCAGAGAGCAGGACGGGAAGCGAAGGGCTGTACCTTAGCCTCGTGCCCGGCGCTGGTAGCCAGCTGGGGGGACTCCGGGCGGCTGGCGGGGGGGGGAAATGCTCGCAGGGATGCGTCACGGGGCGAGCGCACGATCTCGTTCTGCCGGTACAGCCGGTGATGCCGCAGCTTCGCCACCCAGGAGTCAAACACTTCCTGCGACTTCACCTGTGTGGCAGAGGGGGCATCGGAGACCCCGTGAGGCATTGACACAGTGACCCTCTCCCCCCCCCCCCCCAGCGGAGCAGCGCTCACCTTCAGGTGATAGATGTGTTCCTCGGTGTCCAGGTCGATTCGCCTGGCCTTCTTCTTTATGGACATCACGGACAGGCCCACGTCAATGCTGCCGTGAAGCTTCCCCTTCTGGATCTTTGTAAATGGCATGGAAGTGACCACAGCACTGGGTCAGAATGGTGAGCGCGAGGGCTGGTGTTCCTCAGGCTAGCTTTAGCTCAACTATGTTTGTGCGCTTCTCATAGAGACAAACACAACTTGGACATCTTTATTTATCTCACCCCAAAGAAAAAAATAAACCGGGTGCCTGTCTCCCCAGTTTTAGCGTCAACATTCAACCATTCCAGAAAGTGAAAATAATAAAATCTAAAATTGACCAGTGACTTTAGCGGGTCCTATAAAAACAGACGAACCGTGAACTTCAAAAGGTTGCAAATTATTGATCTGCCGAGGGCTTCTGCCTGCTGACATCATTGGCTACTGATGCGAGGCAATTACAATGGGCATCGGTCAGCCACACACGAGAGGGAGGAGTCTCAACCCCCGCTGTTGGGGGGGGGGGGGGGGGCGACATGCCATGCGTGGTAGGAGAGGAGGGAGAGAGGAGGCCTTACTTACATCGATGGGAGACTTGGTGTATTTCAGAATCCCGTTGTCTAGAATGAAGAAACGCTGGTGATGCAGAGACAGGTTTTGGTTAGAGGAGAGTGGATGGGGCCGAGTGACGGAAACGTGATGCTCAAACGATGCTACCTTGTGCCACCCCTTCAGGGGCCACTTCCTCTTCTTCAGCATGAAGCCCTCGTTCTTGTCTGGACGCTGGACATTCGTCTGGCCAATCTTCAACCCCTCGATGATCTCCCAGCTGTCCGTCTCCTGTAAGAAGCGGGTAGGTGAGAGAGGCTCACAACCTGGGGAAAACAGCTCAAGGCAGACAGAACGCCACGATCGACAGGCGCCCGACGGCGCGCTCTCCCTCCCCCACCGAGGGGTGCTCCCACTTAGCAGTTCTGCCTGGTCTATATTTCTCAGCAGCTTCCCGCTGTTGTGAGAAATGGTAACGACACGATCGTCGTGTACTGGGCTCTTTCCAAACCTTGTCTCCAGGAAAAAGAGAGAATCCTCCCCGCTTTGTGTACTTCATTTAACCTGCTCAGACTGCATCATTTACCTCCAACCGCGACAGCATAAAGTGATTCAGGACAGAATCAGACTCGAAAGCAGAACAGCGACACCATATCAGTGATCAGTAACAAACACTCCCGCTTATACTGTACTGTATATCACTATACTAAAAAAAAAAAAAAACTTTATGCAGCTCACTGTTCTCAGACCATGAAATTGTATGGATTTATCTTTGTCCTCTGACCAACACATGCAGTGTGAAGCTGCGCCCCCTTAGAGGCCAACACTGCAGTCCCAGGTCCCTCCTCTTACCTGCAATAAGGTAGGAGCCATATCACACAGAAGAGGACAAATACTCCCCGGAGGGAAATTACGGGTTACAACCCACCCCCCACCCCACCCCCCCAGCTCGAAAGGAAATGCCGAGTGTCAGCAAGCTCTGTCTACGAGAAGCTTTTCTCCACGAGGCGGGAGGAGCAGAGTCAGAGAAGAAGCTCGGAGCAGCTAGGCTCAAATGGGGGGGGGGTTTCCTGTGAGCTGAGACTGAAGCACAGGCAGCAAATACAGTGACAGAATCATCCGGAAATGAAGAACAAGAAACGTTCAAAACTCAAGGGGCTAAGGAATTAGTGTGTATTTGAATCTGAGTCTGCTGCCAAGTGCGCAGGGCACAGTGTGTTTGCAGCAGTGTGTATGGAGCTGTGTGAGCAGGGCAGTGTGTATGGGGCAGTGTGTGCGGGGCAGTGTGTGTGGCGCAGTGTGTGTGGAGCAGTGTGTGTGGAGCAGTGTGTGTAGCGCAGTGTGTGTGGAGCAGTGTGTGTGGGGCAGTGTGTGTGGAGCAGTGTGTGTGGGGCAGTGTGTGTGGCGCAGTGTGTATGGGGCAGTGTGTGTGGCGCAGTGTGTGTGGAGCAGTGTGTGTGGAGCAGTGTGTGTGGGGCAGTGTGTGTGGAGCAGTGTGTGTGGGGCAGTGTGTGTGGCGCAGTGTTTGTGGAGCAGTGTGTGTGGGGCAGTGTGTGTAGCGCAGTGTGTGTGGCATAGTGTGTGTGGGGCAGTGTGTGTGGCGCAGTGTTTGTGGAGCAGTGTGTGTGGGGCAGTGTGTGTGGCGCAGTGTTTGTGGAGCAGTGTGTGTGGCGCAGTGTGTGTGGAGCAGTGTGTGTGGAGCAGTGTGTGTGGGGCAGTGTGTGTGGCGCAGTGTTTGTGGAGCAGTGTGTGTGGCGCAGTGTGTGTGGAGCAGTGTGTGTGGCGCAGTGTGTGTGGCAAAACAGAGCAACCAGGCTGCTTCTGGACAATATAAACACAATCGATCTGTGACGGGGAAAAGCACAGACACGGACGGCTCAGTGTCGGCATGTAACACCCCCTCATCTCCCTGGGGGAGTGTATGTGTGTGCATGTGTGTGCATGTGCAAGTCAGCAGCAGTGCAGTGTGAGATGGGAGGGTGCACAGAGGCTTCAGGTGGTGCCTGAACTACTCCCCCAAAATGCGGGCGGCAGTCACCTGACCCAGAGGTTGATGTGATCGGATGAAGTTGTCTGTGCACCCAAGCGTCTTCTCCCTCTCCGTCTGGGGCTCCGTCTTAAGACAAGCTCATTTCAGAGGCTCAGCACAGCTCTGTCATAATCATGTCTTTAATTGGTCCATGGCCTCCCCGCAGCGACCAATCAGACAAAGCCCATCAGAGCTGCTGCAGAAGCTGTGACCAGCTGGCTGACTACTCTGCATACCCCTAGGCCTTCACAGCGACCATTGCACATAACACATGTGACAAAGGGGTTCCTTGCACCCCAATGCCACGTGGAGTGATATACTGGAGTCCCTACCCTCTAGTGACTGAGCGCCAGGTGCAATTTCATGAGTGTGGGTGGTATTTTACGACACTGCCAGCACAGTCGTGCAAGTGCACCCAGAAACTCCCTAACAGCGTCTCAGTCATTGCAAGCATCAACCATCACTGGCCAGAGAAGATGCAATCAGCGTCAGTGTTTACAAGCGGTAGTGTCAGTATGCCCCTCTCCTAGCTGAGGATAGCCCTGCATTGGAGGAGAGCCCCCAGCTTGTAAACCGCCTGTTTGTGGAAGCAGGTGGGGGTGGGTTTCCCTGCATCCACGCTGATACGAATGCTGGGAATTCACACTACACATAGCGGATAAAGAGAGGCTGAGCACAAACTGCACCGCGTTCAGTGTGCTGGGATTCCTCTTAAAGTAACTGTTATTGTGGCAGCCAGAGCGCAGCTGAATACAGCACCAGCCTGAATAATCTGAAACAAAATATCCACATCTATATACGGCCTTTGTGACTGCACAGCTGATCTCGTAAACCAATAGCACACGAGAGTACAATTAGGATCGACTTAATCCTAAGGTGGAATCATCTCCGACGAGTTCATCGAAACACATGTTGACAGACATACAGCCACAAAATCCAGTCCAGCAGGGGAAATAAGTTCCCCTTCAAAATAAGGGTCTATTTGAACTAAATGTGTTTACAGTAAACAGCATGCAGCCAAGCTATTAAAAACAGACTAATAATTACCCCATTAGAGGCATGTGAAGCTGACGTCTCTGACAGTATAAAGAACTCCCCTATTTGATTTTTTTTCTTTTTACAACTTTCCACATCTTAAACACTTTTATAGCACTGTTACTCTGTTTACAGCAAATCAAATATTACCACGGTGTACAGCTGCTCTTTCAGAAATGAATATTAAACTGAGGTGATTTCAATAAAGGTCTCAGAAAGACTGTTTGTGTCAAAAATGTTTGATATTGCAGCATCTTATAGGCTGAACACTTTAACCCAGGTGGGGTTAAAGCGCAGTTCCGTGTTTATATGAATTTGTTGGGAGGAGTAAACATGGTACCTGACTTTAGTCAAAGAAGAATCACCTTCAGGAAATCAGAGGGAAATGTTTATCGTTCCTCTATCCCCCTCCCAACCCCCAACATTGTCAGGAATGCATAAAAAGCTCGGCAGATGTAGTCTGTAAACAGCGGAAGCCCAGGCAACTGGAGCTGGCAGGGGATGGAGGGGGGGGGGCATGTTCATCCTCGCCGGCCGCACGATGACTTTAAGAGCGGCTGCTCCCGTTGGCACAATGTTCCAGGCTCTTCTCTGGAAGCCATCGCCCGGGGTTACCGGCACTGCACCGCCCACACATCCAGCTTCCCATTCACACCGCCATTAATTATTCACATGGCACCCACGGGGAAGCTTGACGTCCCAACCGCCACGCACAGCATTCAGGCCTCCGCAGGAGCTCCGGTCTCGGGGGAGCCCTTGTTTGCTGGGTGTGCTGTGTGAGAGGACACCATTTACAAGCATAAACACTGGCCTGAACTTGCTATAGATGCTAAAGTCCCTAAACATGCTAAGGATGCTAAAGATGCTGCAGCCCCTAAACATGCTAAATACCCTAAATAGACTGAAGTCGCTAAAGAATTTAATTATGCTAAAAATGCTAAAGATGCTAATGACACTAATACTTCATACTTCAAATGAAAAGAAAATGGTCTCCGGTAAAGTCTCATGGGAAACAGCCCTAGGACCCTAGTCTTTCGGTGAGAACAAAGTCAGAACTGCAACCGTCAGGCTGAAAATTGCAACCTCTGAACAGAAACCGTCTAGTTTTTCCGTTAACTTTCCCGTTAACCTTGCTCTTGCCTGTCAGCTCTGCTCAAACCCTCCCTGACACGTCGCATCTCTTCCTTATCCGTGCTGTGTGCAGAGATCAGCTATTTTGAGCCTCCCTGACCCATTTCGGTCCGTCTGCGGGGTGTCCCAGAAGCCCGTCTCCAAGTACCCCAGCCCCCCCCCCCCCTTTGCACTGCTTACCTGCCGGCTGTCACGCTGCGAGGAGGATGAGGATGAAGCGCTCTTGTGTGTGGGCGTGGAGGTCTTGGGCGTGGAGCTCCTCTCCTCTGCGCTCATGGCGCGGGTCTGGGGACTCCGGTTGTGGTGATGGGACATGGCCTCCAGGTGGCGTTGCGTGTGATCCCTGGCTCTGCGGCAAAGAGGAAGTGACATCATCAGCTCATCCTGACCAAAAGTGTTGCCAATCAGCTAGTGTCGGTGCCACTTTTGTCTAAATTGCACGTCTTCTGAGAAATGCCACGGACAGCAGCCACACCCTGCTGAAACCCAGTTCGTTGCTAACTGTTTTGCAGCAGAAGTCGTTTTGGACCTCATCCAAAACTTGCTATTTAAAAAAATCCCTGCTAGTACCCATTCATTTAAAAAGTATTTTTAGAAAGCCGGGACTTGAAAGCCCTTTCTGTCTTTATTAAACTGTGCTCTCCCTCCTCAGCCTCTGATTCCTGTCTGTCCAGGGAGGACAGGCCAGGTCCTTCCCTAGTGGACCCCTGTAATTCTCCGGGGAAGGGAAAGAAGCCCATCTCCCCCCAGCCCTTTTCCCTTCTGTCTAAGCTCCATGGCAATTAGCCCAGTTATCAACCAATAACACAGCTCCCCTTTGCTCACGAAAGCATACGATAGGTTCATCTTCCCTTCTAGATTTAGAGATGAAAGAGAAGGACCACCAACCCTCACGTAACCACCATGGAAGTGCTGACTGTGACCTACAGCTCATAATCAATCTGCACAATCCAAAAGTTTGCCGGTTTATATTCATTGAAAAATACGACTCCCTTGATAGTCTAAGACTCATTGGCACGGTTTCTCCAGAACTCATCACTCCTTGTTAGAGGGACAGATGCTGTCGTCTTTCTGGCACCTCCATCCTGCAAGACGGGCCCAATCTCCGACGCCACCCCCGGCAACTGAAGCTGATCCCGGCTGGTCTTTGGCGTGAATAAGAGTGTTTCCAGGGCTGAGATGTCACCTTTGCAGCTACTGCTCTTCGGCGAGTGTCAGCCGAGATACAGGGTCATTGCGGCACCTGCTGACTTGGACACTTTCCGGTTTAATCTGCCGTAGGAGGTCTGTGGAATGGAAGGCTATGCTGAGATAAACAGGAATGGGGGAGGGTGGCAGGGTGAGATGCCATTTTGCTGGTTTTCAACATGAACCATGTGGCAAAGAAAGAAAGGACAACACGACCTAAACCTAGAATCTATGACCCTCTGTAGAAAACCAAAACACAGCAATCACAGTTTCCTCTGCTGTCTGCAGACTCTCATCCTGTATCCTGCCTATTTAAGTCATTTTTTATTTACTCATGGCCACACAAGCGTGACAGACACCATCACCTCCGCTGTCCTTAATGGCCGTACTGGGACAAATCCAGCATATCTGACCTGGATGAACGTTCCCACCTCTGCTGGGCAGAGGACTGAACGTACCCACTTTGCTACAGTGATTCAGTAGTGGCCTCTCGCCAAGCCCGGATGTAGCTAGAGCAAGATTTCTGCTGAGTCCTGGTAACCGCCAAGCAGAAGGCAGAAACACAGAAACATAACCTCACACCAAACCTTTAACACGCTCAAAACATGGCTGCAACTCCGTGAAACTCGTCAGTGGTTATTGTCGTTAATAACCAAAACTGTTGTTTCCCCCCCACGCAAAAAATCTCGCGTTCATCAAAAGTCAAGACTAATAAAGATGAGGTTCTGTCTGAAATTTGTAGCAACTGTTTCTTGGGCAACGTGTGTTTATCTGGTGGAACCAAATATAATGGAATTTAAATAGAATTTGGAATGTGTGATCGTCCCCCCCCCCCCACTCTCAAATTTTAGTGGTTGGAGGTCCCACCCAATCGGCTAAATTTATCACTGGAAGCAGTGAACGTTGGCTTTCTGTTTCTGATGGAACTTTGCCCTTGGAGATAAATAATCGGGGACTCCTGCACTTCAGCCAAAGCCCAAGGCCACCCATCCCCATATTTGGGTACTGAGCTCAAATATCTCTGTGCTTCAGGCACCAGGGTTTGGCCCCTTCTCCCACAGTGCCCCACACTGACCGTCGAAAATGCTACCAACCTTCAGTAAGTGGTATCATTTTGTCCCCAGAGGGATCCTCGCTGTGACAGAAAATTCTGCCAGTGGCCGGTTTGTTCTCTGCAGTTCTACTTCCAAGCCTGTAACCCTAACTGCTCAGAAAACCTCATGGAGAGTTTAAAAGTGGCGACAACGTCCAGGAACGGTGGATGGCGAGGAACTGCTGCGTCAACATGACAATCCGCGCAACGGTTACACCCATTCACTGTGTTCTTCAAATGTTCGAAAAAATAAGATGATGAGAACTTTTCTGTCCTCTTGCTTAACTGTCTTACACAGCAATTGTCAATGGAGAGACACAAATCCTCTAACTATCATTATTAACATGATACAACAGCAGCTGGTCTAACAAAACATCATCAGACTGGACTGGATTGTGCATAGTTCTCTCCCATTGAGATCCATAAAATTTAATGACCAAAAACTTCTTCTTCTGTGGACCGTGCCCTGTGGACCGTGCCTCGTGACGGCCATGCAGGGCTCTCCTGGAATATGCAGTAGAGAAAATGGATTGATGGATCTAGTGCTGGATCTTTAATCCGAAATGTAATCATGCCAACACAGACACCAAAATCCCTATAACAGTGGAATTCATCCAAAATGGATTAATTCAATTCTTTTAATTATTGCTAATTAATGAATTACTAATTACATTTCAGCATATTGAACTGCGTCCAGCTGTATTCCCAAATCCCAGTCTGCAGGCCAGCCAATCTTGATAGTTAATCCCCCTGGTTTCACGCCGCGATGACGGCCACCCTTTACAGGGCACATGGGCCCATTTGCGTCAGTCATTTAAGGCAAATTTGTCGTTTTGAAGCCAGGCCGAGAAATAGGCCTAGGATAGGGGCAAAGACAGATGATGACCTCATCACTCAATTCCCAGCTGGCATGCATAGGTAAATCATCCACGCTGCCACAGGCTTCTAGCGAGAAAGGCGGTCCCTGCTCCTGCGTTTACATTTCACGTGTTAAATTCTCGGAATAAGGCCGTGCCTCACTAATTGCACTTTCTTTGCCTTTTGCTCATTTAATCACCCAAGAACAGCAGATTTACTGCGCAGACGTTCCTGCTTCCCCGATGTGCCCGGAAAGCCGCAGAAGTGACCGGTCTCCTTGTTATGAAGCATTTATTGTCACCTCCGTTGTTATGGGGTAACTGGGTCACATCGCAATATGTGTTTTTGTGCTTTTGTCATCTCTGCTCCGCTTGCAGAGATGTATTTTCACGCAGGTAGTGGCCTGATTTATTTAGACTTATGGCTGCAGGGAAGAATTCAAATATTGCTGTTTACCTGTCTATCCATCTATCCGGGGGTGGGGGGGCAGTCCCAGACAGCATAGTGCTCCAGGTTGGGGTACACCCTGAATGGGAGGCCAGTCCATCACAGGATACACACATACATGCATACACACACACACACATACACTCAAGATTGCAATTATATCTTTGTGGCGACCGTCCATTCATTTCTATGGGCAAAACCCCAGTCCTAACATGATGACCTTAACCCCTACCCAACCCTAACCCTACATACTGTAAGTAACCAAATAAAATAAGACTTTTACAGTTTTTAATTTTTTTGATTCCATTCACAGATTTTTGTGGGGACCTGAAAAGTGGTCCCCGCAAGGTTACAATAACAGGTTTTTATCACATTGTGGGGGACATCTGGTCCCCCCATCTAATATAAATCTAATCCACACGCACACACACACACACACACAATGACACACAAACACTCACACACCATTGCAAACTTACAGATGTCAGTTCACAATAGCAACGCACCCTCCATCCATCTATTTTCCATACGTTATCCTAGGGTCCCTCAAATCTGGCCCCCTCTTCGAAATCCAGGCCTTGTTTTCTGTTCTCCTAGGTAGTTAGTTTAATAATGACTGATTCTGATTGGTCAGAGGCTTCACACCCGACTAACAGGTAAAGGAAGGCTGGAAAACCAGCAGTGCTTGGACCTCGAGGACCGTGATTTGAATAGCCCTGCCTTATCCTATGCCGGGTCAGGGGGTCCGGAGCCTGTCGCGGAAGCTACTGGCACAAGGCAGGGAACAACCCAGGACGGGGCACCAATACATCGCAGGACCCTAATAATAGTGCCATTTCATTACAAATGATTCTTGATAACTCAGTCACCAAGCAGTTATTGCCGTGGGAGTAAATTCTCCATCCTTGGTGAAATCTTTGTTTCAGAGGCAGGCAGGGGATGCTAATCAGGGTATGACAATCCCTTCTGTGTTCCCAGGCCACTTTCCCGGGTGAAAGTGACACCTGGGTCAATGTCAAACACCCAGATGAGGGCAAATGTCATACAGTCAACAATCCTAAATCCCAAACAGGAAGCATCTTTCAGAGCATCACCTGTTTTATCTTACAGTGTTAAGTACATTGACCCAGCACTGTTAGACACACAGTCACGTGTTCACAGCTGGCAAGTGGAGGGTCGTCGGACAGGCTGATCTGTAATGATGTCTGATCTGCTTTGAGTAAGAGGGGGGGGATCTTCTGAGACTGGCAGCTTCTGACCCCAGTAATGGGGTTTATTCGGCTCGCTTTCGCTCGCGGCTTCCATAAAGGGAAAATCCCCCCCGCCACCTCCCGCCCTAACGGCACCAAGCAGTGACATCTTCCCACAAAGCCCTAATGTCAGCAGGCTCACTGAACGGCGGGTTCAGCTGGAGCCCTGGTTGGGGTGTAGGGATGTCAGCAGGCACTCTAGGGAGTACAGCAGCCTCACAACGGTCCGTGTGGCATCTACGAGAGCCATACCTGTGAATTCCTCTCATATACGTTGGGAGCTGTAATCCAATTAAATGACCTCATAACAAAGTCCTCTTTATAGGGAGCATTACATACCAAGAGCAAAAAATACAAAGCCACACAAAAGTGTAGCTGCTTCCCTAGTGTTTTGTACAGGTCACAGGTGACTGGTTAGCCTAGCGGCATAATATCTAAGCTAGCTGCCCTGGTTAGGCTAGCGGCATTATATCTAAGGTAGCTGCCCTGGTTAGGCTAGCGGCATTATATCTAAGCTAGCTGCCCTGGTTAGGCTAGCAGCATTATATCTAAGCTAGCTGCCCTGGTTAGCCTAGCGGCATTAAATCTAAGCTAGCTGCCCTGGTTAGGCTAGTGGCATTATGTCTAAGCTAGCTGCCCTGGTTAGCCTAGCGGCATTATATCTAAGCTAGCTGCCCTGGTTAGCCTAGCGGCATTATATCTAAGCTAGTTGCCCTGGTTAGGCTAGCGGCATTATGTTTAAGCTAGCTGCCCTGGTTAGCCTAGCAGCATTATATCTAAGCTAGCTGCCCTGGTTAGGCTAGCGGCATTATGTCTAAGCTAGCTGCCCTGGTTAGCCTAGCGGCATTATATCTAAGCTAGTTGCCCTGGTTAGGCTAGCGGCATTATGT
>JABFEB020000035.1:9476435-9496322 GCA_019775895.2 Stomatorhinus ivindoensis
TGTCTAAGCTAGCTGCCCTGGTTAGCCTAGCGGCATTATATCTAAGCTAGCTGCCCTGGTTAGCCTAGCGGCATTATGTCTAAGCTAGCTGCCCTGTACGTTGCTTTTTGACAAAAGCGTCCGCTAAATAAATAGCTCTGAATGCAAACGAAGGTCCTCTACTCTGCTGCAGTTTGGCAGCAGATCAGAGGTTTTTGGCATCACTGCTCTTCGAAAAACACATCCAAAAAAAAAAAAAATTCAAAGCTTAGCAAGTTTGCAGTTAGGTCAGCATCAGACCCCAAGGCTGAATATTGCGAGCGACTTGGAGATGCCAGAGTTGCATTTGGTTTCAATTTATCCACTGGTTTACTTTGTGAGACTGACGGACATGTGCTGGATTAGCTGCTGGTTGTTAGCTTCCCTCCTCAACCAGTGTCACAGCCCAAGGAGAAGGAAGTGTGGATGGGTTAGTGGCGAGGAACAGGAAACAGCAACAGTTGTTATGGTTAAGGCTGCACTCAGCCATATACCTTATTAACAGGATGCTCACACCCTGAGATAAACGGCCACTTCTCTGTAACCAAAGAGTACTTCCCTTACAGGATAACAGGTGCAAATACAGCAACGTGATCTGTAAGAAGTTTTAATAGAAGTTCAGGGTTCTGCTTTGAACTCATGTAATTCCTTCTGTTTAACACTGTTTACAGAAGTGCTCAAAGATTCATTAAGCCGCACTGGGACAAAACGGGTTTCAATTTCCTCATCACCAACCCATTCACACAAGAAAGAGCAGAGCCAACAGTTAATCTGTGTTTTACCGTCACCTCTATGCTGGTCCAAACACATCAGACTGCTGACCCAAGAGCCACAATTCCTCCAAGATCCCTGCAGACATTCTGCCACCATAAACATGCAGCAAACAGTCACCCCCAGAACAGCGTTCTACATGAGTACCACAGCTTGTACACATACGGCGTTCTTACACCACATGCTGGAATCCCACAATAGCGTGCTACCTGACCCTTCGATATTCACACACTCCGGAACATTCCGCACCCATTGCTGGCATAATGCATCGCTGTTAAACTCCAGAAGAAAGTCACGTTTTAACCCCAAGCCCATTGCAATTACCAGTGAAACCAACACCCACCCAAATCATTCGGGCGACATCTCAGCATGGAATATTCTTTCCAACAAAGACGCTGCCCTCCTGTTTTAAGCTGTATAGCCTTTCAGGTTCCCTTGAGAGACAGTTTCCGCTTCTAGGTCACAGAAAACAATAGAGTGAATAAAAGTCTTCACAGCACACCAGCTTTTCAAGAGATTTTCCTGATTTCTCACTATTTTCATTTTCATTCCAAACCCAGCTCCGCGTGAAACAACGCCTCAGCAAATTCCTTCTGTCTTGGCAACCGAATGTGAGGGTTAGGGCCAAACCCATGTTAGATTTGATACTGATACAGGTTTTAGGGAGCTACAAATTCCCAACAGCTGGTATTATTTCGTACAGTCAAAAATCAAAGACACTGATCATTCTAAAAAAGCTTTACTTACTTGATTTCTCAGACTCAAACAAAAGAAATCCACGGTTGTAAGGTGTATAACAGTAATGTGGACTCTCATACAAGAGTAACGTTGTCTGTTCTATTTAACAAAACTATTGCACACATTTTTGAGAGGTATACTACAATACTTCCATGCCCAGTCGATCACAAATAACTGGGCAACCTTACTAATAATCTCTGGCAAAGACCTGCATGTTATAATACAAAGAGATTACCTCAGCATTATCTCCAGCGAGAGAGTGGCATCATGTACGTTTAGAGAGGCATTATCCATGTTTTATCAGTGAGTTTTTCCACAGATGATTTTGCGGAACGTTAAAATTGGCCAGTTTCATGGGTTAACCGGTATACTGGTTGAGCCTTAGTGTGGTTGAGATGTCCTCTGCTGTCAAGGGTCACCCTGTAAAATTTTCAGATGACACATCCTTTACTTGCATATACTACAAGCTGACACAATACAGACCATTAAATACCCCGTTTAAAATGAGCACCGTTTACATGCTCCTTTGTGTGGTCTGTGAGGGCCTGGCATCCTGTCTTGGATGTCTCCTGCCTTGTGTACTACACCTCCTAGGATTGTCTCAAAGCCCCCCTACTGTTTATGTGAAACGTTGAACAATAACATTGACAAATTATTGCCAAAATCCATAATTTTCTTAAATGTTTTGATGAGCCCATCACACAAAAATAGCCCCAATGTTGTACATTACATGGCAGCTTAAGCCTCTGGATCTGTGTAGAGCAAAGTGCCAAAATCAAGTTGCCCTTTACTTACAGCAATGGACAGTGCATGACGTAACAGACCCATGGTATGTTAAGACAGTCATGCAGTAAGACTGCTTGCCTCTTTCCGACAGAGACCCGGAGTAATTCGACAAAACACGAAAGTGGAGATATTCAGATTTAAGTACGGACTGTTTATGTCTTATTTCAGATTTTTGCTTCTAAAAAATCCAGTCTGGGATATTTTGTCTCAATCCAACGGTGTGTTTGCAAGGGGACAACCTTTGGAAACTGTTAACAGACCATGTCATCCTGCCACTGAGGAATGGGAGAGCGTTAGAACAGCAGCTGACCTCTTGATTCTGAAATAACCACCAGCTTGGTCACCTTGAAGCAGACGACCGGGAGTAGTTGCAGGTAAACCTGTCAATCAACTGTAAGAAAAGATGGGAAGAACTCAGTCACAGTCCCTGTTCTAGAGTTCTTGGTATTATGGGTTTCACAATTGTGACGTGTGTCATGGTTTTGCTCTGCACCCATCAGATCCCATTTAGAACCAGGATTGGTCAGTGTTGCTCCTGTATTTGATCACTTGTTTCTCTGGCTAAAATAGGGCTAGATGAGAATCCCTTTCAATACATGACCTGCTATGTTTAGGGTGCTGCATTCAGCTATCTCACGATTCCTGTATTCAAATAACAGGCCATATCTCCGGCCAACACCTGACTTGCAGTGAAGTTCTAATCAAGCAGTATTCAACCCCTGATGAATACAAATAGGAGTGGAGCCACAAGGACGGAGCCTTGAAAGGCATCTCTCAAGCACTCAGAACAAGCATGCGCAAACATACATCCATGCTGAGGTCCGTACCAATACTACAGCCTGCAGCCTCAATGGTGAAAGAGTTCTCCATAGCAACGGCTAGGCATCAATGGGCACACTTCACACCTCTAACTGTGTTATGATGCACGCAGTTTGATATGACTCAACATATCTACTGGCCAACTCTACTATCTGGAATACCCAGAAAGCATTGCAGGGGGAAAAAAAACAATTTACTGGACTCCCATAGTCTGTGCTTGCATTTATCTTAACAAACGCTGATTCCCCCTTTCACTTGACAAACAACCCTTGGGAAAAGAAAATGATAACAATTTTGCATACAAGATAAACTACCCCCAGTATACAAAATGCCAGTTAATCTAATGGTTCAATTAATCTATTATGTCAAAGGCTCTCAGCTTTACAGGGACTCAACACTCATAATTACAACCGTGTGATACTTAGACAGCATCTATTGTTGTCGTAGCATAACCATTATGACACAACATGTTATAATTTTATCCAAATTGTGCCTCACAGCTCCTTAATGTCAAGATGGCTGCACTATAGTTAAGCACTGCCAAAAACAATATGCTAATCATTCAGTTCACAGATTAATAGCTGCCGTTCTTATCTCGTTCTGTTCCAGTGAAACATTCGAGCAGCTACACCTTGCGATCCCACTGACTGTTTTCGTTCCCATAGGATATTTGCTGCACCTTAAGATAAAGTACAGATATATACTGTGCAATTACCAGAAGAGGGTTGAGACTGATCTGCACAGTCACTATTTGACTTCGCGCGGCGGAGACGCCACGGCAGATGAAGGGGACAGCAGCAGGGAGTCAGACTCGGCAAGCATCAGTCAGAGGAGTGACTCGGTCCCAGAGGCATCGCAGCTCACGGGTTAGCGTGGTGAGCTATGGATCAAGCTGCAGTGGGGTGACATCGCAGACTGGCCCACTCTCATTATTTCACATGCAAAGTGACTTGAAACCTAATTCGCTGTTGCAAGCACAAGGCATCAATTTCCTAATTAGAGCGGCAATCAGGCAGCGGGTAAGGGCGTAGGCTGTGGGGGAGATGCCATATTTAAAGCAAACGAAATTGTCCCTGTCAATACTAAATTCTTTTTACGGCACGACTCTTTTTATTCTATATTTTTAGTGAGCGTGACTTTTCTGCAAGTGACAGATTCTCCAACGACTTCACTAACCAGCAAACTTTAAAATCTTTATCAGGACTCAACAAGCACAGATGTTTCTTACTCTGGTCTTACTCTGTGTTGGAGTAGACTTAGAAAGAATGAATATAATAACAAATGTTCAAATATTTTCTCAAGGGAGGAGTCTGACCCTTACAAAATCAAGAAAACATAAAGCCTTGCGCTAGACTGAGGCAACTCTACAGAAGTGACCTGTAGCCACGCTATCCCTATACCTCACGCACCCCCAAACCTCTGAGCAGCTTAAACTATATTCAAGTAGGGCACGGATTTTGTGAGGACAGCAGCCAGCCGACCCGTACTGTTCTGTTTAAGCTATATGGCAGTGCGATGAAGTGAACGATATTATAGTTCGAATTTGAGGCATGAACGAAGTTATGTTACGGCTTCCCGGTCAGCGTGCAGCTCGAACACGTCTCCCTGGAAGTACTCTGTTACCCTCCAACTTTTACCCACAGCCACCACCAGCATTCATAAACATTCCCCGCATCACGCTTCCTGCCGTCCCATTCATGCCGATCGTCTTTCTGTTGCATAATTAAGCGGTGCCCTAATGGTCAGACACTCGCACTGCGATCACATTACAGTGAAAGAACATAGGGTTTTGTTTCCACCTGAAATGTAAGGCTGTCTTTTTGTTTGAGTTAGATGTTCAAAGCACACCACAGCATTATTAAGCCAAGGAAACAACCCTTAACTCTTTTAAGCCTTATAATGTACACAAGAATCATTTTCAGGGCCTTGACTGTGAACAATATCCATACTCTAAAATATACTTTTATGCAAACCACTAATGGGCCTACAAAGTTATGTCTACTTAGTAATTGCCATAGACTTTCACTTATATATGAGAAATTGAGACCGTTGTTATTATTATTAATAATTATTATTACTAATACTATTATTACTAATATTTTCTTGTTGCTGTTGTTATCATTCATTAATCACACCGAGCGTCTCCTTCGTTCATCACATTAGATTACTAAATTCCTGAGTACTTCTGACATGTTTTTATAGGAACCCACAAAGCCTTTCAGCTCAACTGGAGCCAACGAGAGGTGATTGTTGCAATTAAGGGGAAAATCCTCTTTAGCATCCTTACACCATTTATATTCTGCATTTTTATGCCATATGTTATATGTTTCAAACACATGATGCCAAAACGAAAAGGCAGCAACACGCTTGGGCTTTTGAGGAGTCATTTGGACGTAGCCTATAGGAAGTGCAACCAATTATTGCTGATATGGGGGGGAAGTAAATTGCGGCATTATTGTTGCCTTCCGCAAAATACTTAAAGTGCTGTATAAAAGGGTATAAAGCTATGTTCCATGCAATCAGCATTTTCCTGGACTTTTCTACATTCGATACGATATCGTTGTCACACGGGAGCCTCCATGAAATCGGCCGTGTCGTCACCCACCTTAGACGTTATGTCTGAATATGAGACACTGCAATGTCGTTTTCTGACCTTGATTTTTAGAAAACGATAGATAATGGTGCTTGGAGAGCTGCCTGACAGTCGCCGTCCTAAGCGGGCATTCGAGGGCTGATCGGCGGCAGGAGAGCCACGTATGTAGACTAATGTGCACGCAACCCGGATGCACCAAGTGCATGTGCATAAACGGTCTAGGGAGAGGAATTACCATCAAAAAATTAACCGTAGCCGGGAAACGAGCTGTTTAAGGGGCCACCTTCATTTTCAGTATCAAGAGCACATTAACCAGTGCTCAACACTTAAACACGGTGACGGGTTTCACCAGCTCATGTTTGTCACTGGCAAAATGACACCGCTTAGGGACACGAATGGACACCCAGCAAATGACATAGCGTTAGTGTCCTCACTTAAGCAGCTGACTATGGTTAAACCGCAATACAAATGGTTATCCATCTGTAATAACTATGCCTCCATGCTCTAGAGAAGCCTTTGTTGTAGTTTTTTAGTCATCCGATAATCCTTATTCCATCCGACCACATGCCACTCTACCATTCTTTAAGTTTCCCATTAACACATATTTATTTGTCCCGCTAGACATCATGCACATCACGGTCATGTCTCGGAATGCCTTTCACCTGCTCAAACAGTGGGATTCGCCGTATAATATTCACATAATTACAATGCGTTGGCGTATAATCAATCAAATACAAAATAAATCCAGATGTGTCAATAACGCGTACGAGCCGGCAAAGGAGAAAGCGATCCGTCATGTTCTTTTTCCGTAGTAAGTTTGAGCACCGCTGTAATATCGCTTACCAGGATTTCACCGTATTGTGCATGTCTCGCCGCTCGCTTTGGTGCAGGAAACTGATGCTTGGGCTTATCACTGATCCGATCCGTCACACGTCCCCGGCTGCACGGCAGTACTCGGCGGCAATCATCGTTGGTCTTTTTTTCCCTCACGTTTTATTTTTTAAGATGTCGCTCCTCTGACAGAAATTTTAAGGGTAATAGGAGAGCCCCCGCTGCCCGTCCCTTGTATGCAGTTGAAGTGATGCTCCTACATGCTCCTCCCTGCAGCAAGAATGACATCGGGAGGAAGTAACGCCCGGGACAGAGTGTCTCCACGTAGTGGCGCGGACTGCAAGGTGGATAAGCGTGCGTCACCGAGTCATATGACTCCTTATTCTGTGTTTATTAGTTAGAAATAGGAAGGCATGGTTAAAATATGGCTTTACCATACAATTATAAGATAAAAAGGCAAAAGTTCTTTTTTTTGGGGGGGGGGGGGTTCCATTTGATTCTTATAAGCTAATTTAGTAATTTTGTAGTACAGTACATGCAGGTTTGGCACTGTGGAGCAGGACTATGGAGATGAGGCCTACGCCAAATAATCCCAGACATCTTTGTGACCAAGGTTGAACTGAAACGCTCAGTAGTCACAGTAATATCAACGTACATTAGTGTTATAACAATGTTAAAATTGGGGTTTACAGGGACAACAAAACAGGTAGTTATGCATGTCAATTATTAATATACAGATATATTAAAATGACATTACCTTTCGTCATACACGTTTACTCGGCATGTTTTGAAAAATGTTACCTGTCAGTGAAATAGAAGTAGGTGCTACTAGCAAAGTGGAAAATAAATGTACATTAGGACACAGACATTTTCAAGTTTAAAAGAATCACTAGTTAATTTTGAAAATGAGCTAACCCAATCAAATAACACTGTTTTCACGGTTTTCGGTAGTTGGCATTTTAACTAAGACGCAGCTGCTTAACGCTGCATACCAAACTGACAAATGCCCAGAAAATCGTTGCTGGAATTATAGGTGTATAATCGCATTTTAAAATGAGCCAATATTTGTATTTAGCTTCCTTATGGATTCTGTGCTAGTAATTACAACAAAATGTGAATTATATGGCCAATTATGTGGGAATTATAGATTTTACAGTAACCACTCTCATTAATAGTAGTTTTAACTTTTACTTCTGAAAAAGCCTTTATATTAAAATTTACTTATATGACACGGTAGATGGATAAAACTCATATTCCACCAAGTCTAAGCCTTGCGTTAGTACCGCCCGCCATCTAGTGGTTAGAAAACAGCTTAAAAATTCACATTGTGTTTTCAATAGTCCATTTCTTCCATGGTTAATATCTGTCAGCAACTCCAACCAAACCCCATCAGCCGAGCACTTAATATAACGTCTTTTCATCATTTTTTGTTTGCAATATCAATCATTCCAGCGTGATTGTATTAATTATTGATTGTTTATTGCACAAAGTCTGTTGGTTGCCATGACACCAAGTATTATCATTAGAATTTCCAGAGGAAATATATCCGTGTGCCAGACTCGGGACTGGACCAGAGGTGAGATTGAAAAGAAGGGTACAGAAAGACCCATCCACACCTCCGTGCAAGTTTAGGATATTATAAGCAGAGGAATCACACATTAAGAGCATTTCAAGTAGAGATATCACACATTGTGCATACTGTATACTTATATGTATTTTTATTGGAAAATCCATCCACAAATTTGCACAAGCCTGTAAGGATTCATACATACATGCATATGTGTGTATGTTTATAAAAAATACTACTGAAAATTGCATAAACTAATATAATAAACTCCATTGTTACATAACCCTAAACCCTTTACGTCAACAGAAAATGTTTTTCTTAAAGAAAAAAAAATGTATAGCTTTTTTTGCCAAGTGAGAGAGTAACGTACCCATGGCTCTCAAAAAACAATATTGACAATATATATGTACACGTTATGTGAAATTATTTGGTAGCGCTTTACATTAACTGCACCTTTGTAATGCCTTTATAATGTACTTGTAGAACATTCGTTGCACCTTCATAATGCATTCATAGATTACTGTATAAGTAGCATGTAAGTTTACCTTAACAACATAACATATTTTAACAGCTTTCATATATGTTAATAACAAAGATTATACTATGATTTTAATGTTTATTGTCATATAATGTTTATTACTGTATATTACAGCTGTTAAGGCTGTAATATACAGTAATTAAAGTCTCTTTAAAGGCTGTTTAAAGGCATTATGAAGGTGCAGCTAATGTAAAGTATTACCAGTATTTTTCTAAAACTGCATACTCTTCTTTTCAAACATCAGCAAAAATCGAATAACTACTGAGAGGATTTGCCACAGAAGAATCTCACCAGTTTTGTACAGTCAAGAGTTTTCCAGTCTTGGATCAGACCCTGGGAAGGTGTACACCATCTGTGACACCATATCTATGAGCCTCAGTACAGCTGATACAGGCCTTTGTACAACTGCTGATGTTTTATGGAGGAAAGGCACAGCCCGCCGCTAGCCATCTGTTATTGATATTTGGTATGTTTACAAACACATTTTACATTTTTAATACTTTTATTTACTTATGAAAGTTGTGTGTCCATCAAGAGAGGACTGGTATAGAACAGTAATACTGTACATAAAGCAATGGATGGAAATTATACCTGCATTAAGACGTAATTTCCTGATTATGGACATGAATTCACCCAGTGTGCCAGTCGATGGCCTGGTTTTACCTACCTGCATTCCTTTCCCAGACCCAAAGATCTGCTTTTTCAGCTAGCTGTTAAACTCTTGTTAGAACTTGCCCAGCTCAGCTAACTCCTAATGCTTTATATGCTAATTCTTTTTTAACGCTGCTCACCACTTCTTCACGCGAGACTGCCGTGACGCACTGATTTCCAAGAGGCTGTGTGAAAATGCGGCTGCCAACTGAATAAACGTAAATCCAAATGATGGCATTTCTCCCTCTGCATGCTTAAAGAAGCCCTCGACTGACCATGCACAAAACTCCACCCACAATGGAATAAGAATATACTACATGCACTATAAAAATAATCACTGCAATCAAAGCAGTATTGCTCTATCGTCTGGGTTCACAGAGTTAATATATCAACCTGAGTAATTATCTGCATCCCATAATATAGCACTACTGTTCTGCTGTAAGAACACGTGCTGTATCTTATTTATTTGATGCTATCGAGCTGATGTGGACTCCTGAAATCCATAATGGTGGTATTCCTCAAGAATGTCCAGTCTGCTGAGTTCCTCAGACGTCGCTAAGGCATGATCATCGCTGGTGCTGGTAGTGATCCTCTTCCTCATTTACCTTCAACCTGGCCAAGCAACACAGTCTTCTCTACTGCTCTGGGTCATCTCATAATATGCCAAAGAGAGGATATCTTGAGTCCAGCCATTTGATTCAGGCTTGATTTGTTCCAGAGTCCACTTGTTTCCTTGCTGTCTAGAACATTTTTCAGTACCAGCAACAAATTTCAAAGGCATCGCTACTCATTCTGTGCTGCTTTTTCTTTGTCCAGGTTTCACATACATAGAGATTCACATTAAATTTCACATTCTCAACAGATCTTAATTCTTATTTCCATGTCCTTTATTTAAGTTGAATATGTATGGTGACATCATGTATAGCCTTATGTAACATGTGCCAGTCTTATCACTAATCACCATATTCTGTCCTGACGGGCGTCTTCACGAGGAGATGTTCTGGTACACCCATTTTCTGTTAACATTCCATAGTTTAACATGCCCACCGTATTCAGACTTTAGTATAATCAAAAAATATTTTAATAGCATCACTCTATTGTTCCTATGCTCATCTGGAGTCCAGTTTGTCCTTCAATTAAGGGCGTCACCCGCTGACGTTTAAGGTGCTTAGGCAATATCAGTTACTGTGGTATATTAATGAAGGGATTACTAAATTTAATTCATTTTGGTGGAATCCTGCCTCCCTTACATTATGAACTCAAACATTAATGCAAATTAGGGCTATTGGTGGAAGACACATCGATGCGTTATAAGTACGAAATTAAACAAAAGGGCACCCACGATGTGGAATAATACAAAAGCACTTGGTTTTCAGGAAACAAACAGTTCGATAACACGCGAGTGAACTCGTACATGATGAAACAGTGAATCGTAGTCTGGTTTCTATAATGCAACCTTGCGCAACAATCGCTGCAAGTCGCGAGCCTTACATGGTCCGGCTTGCGTACGCACACGCCCCTTTTGTCACGTGGTCGACGGAACGTGTGACATACTTCCTGCGGTAGCGACGACCCGAAACCGGGTATAGCTTCGAAAGTCGTCCGTCCTTAGACACTGCAAGTATCGTCTACTTCCTGTACTAAACCGGTGCTGTATTGATTTGAAAGGTAAGATCTACGTTTTCTATTTAAAATGTTAATTGGCTTTGCTGTCATATTCAGTTAATATGTTTTTAGGATGACTAGTATAATCTATACTGATATGGTGCGCGGAGTCCCAAGTACCGGCGTGTCCTTGCGAAAGGACGCTGCACCATTAGGCCGGTGTTTCTGGTTTAGTCGGAATTGACTGATACACGTGGCTTATTGACGGGCGCAATACCATACATATACTTGTGACCAACTACACATCATTAATATCCAATTCCCTTGTCGTTCTATATATTATTGGACATATTTTAGGGTTAATTTGAATAGTGGGTGTGGGTGCGCTAGTATTCTTTTACCTGTTGAATTTTCATAGTTGAATGTGCATGTGTGGATGTCAGTTAATGTGATTAATTTATGAGTAGTTCTGGTAATTCATCACTAGTGTCAAATGCTTCGTAGTGTCCTTAAAATGACAGCTTCCTAGTGATGCTAGGCTAGTGACGTCCCCTGCCCCAGCCCCCCATCAAGATATTCATCTTAGATCTTGGGCAGTATAATTAATAATGCTATTAAAGTGGGCGCGGTATCTTATTTATTTGGTCGGTGCTGTTTTCTTTCATGTGTTTGTAATTATGTGTTTTAGAAAACATGGGTGACATTGAAAAGGGAAAGAAGGTATTCGTGCAGAAGTGTGCCCAATGTCACACGGTCGAGAAGGGAGGGAAGCACAAGGTCGGGCCCAACCTTTGGGGTCTGTTAGGCCGCAAGACCGGCCAGGCAGAAGGCTTTTCTTACACAGACGCAAACAAGAGCAAAGGTATTTTGATACAACATATAGCTTAAGTATAAGCGAGTGTAAAAACGGCTATTGACTGACTGCATGTTCTGTCTGTTGTAGGTATTGTCTGGAGTGAGGAAACGCTTATGGAGTACCTGGAAAATCCAAAGAAGTACATCCCGGGAACAAAGATGATCTTTGCTGGCATCAAGAAGAAGACTGAGCGTGCTGATCTGATTGCATATTTAAAATCTGCAACATCCTAAACAGCACCAATGTTCACTTAATTTATATGTACAGTCTGCTCATATAATATTACTGTGGCATTGGTCTCTTATTGACACTGGTTTAAATTTATAATAAGCCCTCAACATCAACATTTCTGAGTTTAATATCATCGTTTTTCTGCATGTGTCTATCAAGTGATTAAATGGTTAAATCAAAATCAGGTATGTTTTACACCACTATTGATCTTTCGGTGAGGTCAAAGATTACTGGAAGTGCTTCTTGGTTTCTAACAATGTAAAGAATTCCCCTGGTGATGGATCCAGGTGATGTGCAATTTCGTATTGCCATGTTTTACACTATGACACTGTACATTTTATACCTCATGTGGTTAAGGAAAGGGCCATCTGCTTAGTAAAGGTGTCATTAAATGGATAAAACAAAGTGTGTTTTCATGTGTGAAATGTTTTCATTTGCTTGTAAGCACCTATGTTCATTATGGAATGGGCTTGACGGAGGTGGATGTCATGGCTTTTGTTATAATATTCTCACTGTTGTGAGAAGCAAGCAAACCTGCCTGCAGTCTCCATACAAAACTACCTTTTTTAACAAATGGTTTACTGCACTGTTTCTCAATCCCGTCCTCGGTGAGTCTCAGACAGTCCACATTTATGCTTGCTCCCGATGCACAATCAAGAACGCTGAGTACTTAATGAAGGAGTGTTTGCATCTGGAAGGGAGCCAAATTGTCGACTCTGGGTCTCTGAGGGCTGGATTGAGAAACACTGGTTTATAGGATAGTATGTGAATGTTTCAAGATCACATTCATTTGTCATAATGGCTGGATTCGATTTATTTTTACATGGTCTTAAAGACCCCTATATAACGTATTTTTAGAGCCAGTAATTCTCCAACATCAATACAAAATCCCAGTCTCAAAGAAGCTGGGGACATGCCAATAACCTGGCGTTTAGCTCCCTCTGATGGATAATTAATGAATTACACTACCAACCAGACTGACTCTTGGACCGAATACTGAGTTGTTACCCATCAAAATAGCTGGAACTCATCTGGATATGGGATCCACATGTGCCACAGGGATAAGCCGCTATTCTTCATCAGGGGTGTCGTAAATGACCTAGCAGTATTGATCTCTAATCCTAATAGTTTTTTCAGCTGTATCCCAGTAATGTAATGTAAACTGGATTTAATGTGAGTGCTGGTTCTGCAGCTGGACAATCCCAGCTTTGATACATGCATTGTCATCCTGCTGAAAGATCCGTGCTTTATGACAGATGTGCTACTGTCATAAAGGGGTATATTTTAATCCCTGTACCATTCAGATGTTGCTTTGTTCATATGAAGGAACTCAGTGTGTGAAATCAGACCTAACACCATCACAGCACCAGCCTCCAGCAATCTGCCTTGGTGACACCCAGCAAAATGGGGCCCAGGAATGGGCTTTCTGCAATCGCTTGCTCCATTCAAGTAGCATTAACTAGCAAGAACTGTCCATTGTCTCTTCATCTTACTGAAACCACACATTATTGTTGGATGATGTATCCTATGCATGTGAATGTACTGTGTTGTCTTTCAGAGAGCTGCTTTTTTCCCTGCATTTCTGATGACTATCAGATATTTCCTACTTTCTTCAAATAATATGTCATGGACACTTGATGCTGTTGCTGACTGACAGGTACTGGAACTTCAGGGAATGAAGAGTTCTACATAATATACTGGCCAAACAGTTCATAGAAAACAATTTGCATTCAGCTAAATTGCTCATTAATGTTGATTTTGATTCATTTTATACACTTCTTTATTACAACTTAATCTGACAAATTGTTGTTTATTCTTAAAATAAAACGACGTGGACTTTAGACCTAAAGAACATCCAGCTAATCAGGGGTACCCCTAGAGATTTTGCACGCCATGAAACCGCGTCATATTGGGCCCTCAACCCAAGCCAATACAATTATGCACATTTTTTAAGGAATCGTCCTAACCTCCCTCCACTTACGGTGCTCCTGCAGCTAACATAAAAATTACACCCCGGTGGCTGTTTGGGGGGAGGAGTAATATGAATCCTAGTGAGAGGAGGATCATAAAGTTCGTTAATAAACTGAAGAAACATCGTTTATATCATAATTAATGTTTATAATTATCATACGTCTTAAAAAAACGTGTACGACAGAAGCATGTCCGTTTGTAAATTACAAATTCCAGACGACTTTCCAGCAGTATTCAAATGAAAGGAAAAAAAAATGAATATATTACGATGACGGGGCCGAGCCGGCGAAATACAAACCTTCCCCGGCGCCCACGTCACGCCGGCTGCGGGGAGGATCCGCTCGCTCTCCTCACTGGTCCAGCTCAGCGGCATCGCAGCCTCGGCGCACCGAGCAACTCAGACAGAAAGGAGGGCACTGAGCTTTCATGAGCCCCGACATCAAAGGCAACACATCAGGACAAAAAGTAGGAGTCTGCCTTGAGGGAAATGGGTAAATGGACGGCGATCATTTTCCCCCGCAGAACCAGTTCCCTTGTCCCTCCCGTGCTTCTTCTAACGGCATGATTTGGAGGATATACATTTTCAGAAATAGGTAGCTCTCAGTGACTCTTAGGTGAAACATTCTTAAATGCATTTATTTGCATGTCAAGTGGGAGTTTCTTCGCCATAGATGCCCATACGTTATGTGATCTTGAACCAGTGACGCTATAGACATGGAGGTTCCCAGCATAGACTTCTCGGATGTGGAAAGTTTTCTTGACAAGCACCCAGAACTATTTGAAGATTACCTCAACCGCAAAGGAAGCTACAGCATGGTGGAGAAATGGCTCAAGAACCACCAGGCGAACAAATCCGCCGATCCGGATAAAAGCAACAGCAGGAAAGAGAGTTGGGCGAGCACGAGTGACGGGTTGAAGCGGCGGGCATCGCAGAAGGAGCTGCGGAAAACTTTTGCCAGGTCTAAGGCCATCAACGCCAACAGGACGTATGATGAGCACGTCAACTCCAGGGCCCAGGAACCTCTGACCAGCATGCGGAGAAGGGCACTGCTGAGGAAAGCCAGCTCGCTGCCCCCGACCACTGCCCACATCCTGAGTGCACTGCTGGAGTCCCGGGTGAACATACCCCAGTACCCATCTACGGCTGTGGATTTCAAATATTATCTCAAAGAGCACAACGAGAGGGAGTTTTTCCTGGAGCTAGTAAAAGACATCTCCAACGATCTGGATTTAACGAGCCTCAGCTACAAGATCCTGGTTTTCGTCTGTATTATGGTGGACGCGGACCGCTGTTCCTTGTTTTTGGTGGAAGGCACGGCCAATAAGAAGACCTTGGTGTCCAAATTCTTTGATGTGCACGCAGGTACTACGGTGTTGCCCTCTCTGAGCAACTCGGACGAAGTGCAGGTGCCCTGGGGAAAGGGGATCATCGGGTATGTGGCTGAGCACGGAGAGACTGTCAACATCCCCGATGCATATCAGGTGCGTGTGCTTACATAATGTTTTGCGCAATCAGACAGTGCTGGGACATAATTTCTCATAACCATGCATAATTTTCAAATATTATGATTTCGTGGCAAAAACGGTTATTAAGTTTGAATCCTTAAGAGCGAGGTGGCAAAATTGGATCGGAACCTACAAGTGAATAATGCCCGAAAGTACAAAAAACATGGGCTCTTCTCGTGTATTTTTCTTATGGGAGCTATTTTGGCTTTGCCCAGTACATAGTAATATAATAACAACAATAAAACTAACATAATAATAATAATTATAATAATAACAACAACAATAATAATCATCATCATAATCGTTCAATCACATTGAAGTACTGGAACATTCTGATTGTCTTACTTTCTAATCAGAATTCGTGTAAGTATGTAGGCTACTACAGTATTCAGTTAATCACGAATAAAACCGTATATTTCCCTTATACGTCGTGTATTACATAACTGCTTTCATGATTTTTCAACACATGTACCGTATATTTCACATTCATTTAGCACATTCGACAGGTAATTGACTGCGCTTTCTACAACTAAAATATATTCATTACGCACAAATATACCGTTGATTGCAACTTCTTTCATTTTTAATTGAATCACTCTTTACTTAAATTGCCAATATAACTACATGCCACTTTAGGCGATATATATTTACAATTATGAATATGAATATGATTTAGAACAATAACGTAATATTTTTTTAGTGGTTTTCCTGGTAACTACTGTTTTTTAAGGTAGCGAGGCTGTTACTTCCATAAACCATTTATAACCAGAAATTCATCACATATAAGTCACAGATAGATGTTAGAGATTCATTTAGTGGAATAAAATTTTCTTTTATCCCTAATGCCCTAGTCAGCAACAGTTGATACAAAGATATTGTCCATTCATGGCTCTTGATATCAATCAAAACTTGGACAGGTGAAATTTGTCCCAATCCGAAAACAGTTCTAAAACGAACAGATTTTAACTTTGCAGTTCCTGGAGGAACTTAAATATTGAGTGCAGCAGCCAAAACTGTCTAGTTTGGGTACAGCCACTTTATTAGAAAAAGCAATTGGTTATAAATGATATAGCTCATATTAGAGCGGATGTGAAGATAGCATGATAGGCACTGTTTAGGAAAAGCGTTCGGTTTGTCCAAAATGGTTAATATCAATTCCAGTAACATATGTTGCATTATTTTGGAATGCTCTGTTCACTCTCCTGGAGGAACTGAGATCACTGAGCTATGAAGGCACTCATTGTGTCCCCTTGTTCCAGGACCGTCGCTTCAGCGACGAGATCGACAAGCTGACGGGGTACAAGACGAAGTCGCTGCTGTGCATGCCCATCCGCAACAGCGACGGCGAGATCATCGGAGTCGCCCAGGCCATCAACAAGAACCCAGGAGGGGCCCCCTTCATCGAGGATGATGAGAAGGTACCGGGACTTCATGCGATATTTATGGCATTTCTGTGGTGGCGGGGGGGGAGCCCTTTGCCATGTGCAGCCCCGTACAATGCAGCCCATTGAACCCGCACTGAGCCTTCATTACCCCGACAGATGCTAGATGTATGATACCCATGAGGCTCTTTTGTCTAGACCATTCCATTTTCTGAAACTCACAGTATCCATTCACGCATGCAGCTAAAGGGCGTCATATTGGGCCTCTTTTGACAAGCCGACGACAGTTTGATAAAAAGCGAGTGGCCAATGGAATTGTGAAAGAAGAGCTTCTAAGAGTTTCATGAGCTTAGGTAGAATGTTCCGGAAATGACGCACGGTGGATGTGATCCACCGATTGATTGCGTCTGTGTTTTTTTTTTAATCTAGGGACCCAATGACTTACCGTAGCACAACTGAATTAACAGCTTCTCCTCCTGTTGGCCCGCAGCTGTCAGGAGGGAACAGGCCTGTGATTCCTTCAGTCAGCATTCGTTGCCCCCCCCCCCCCCACATGCCATGTGACTACTGAGTTTGCAAAAAAAAAAAAAAGCAGCCCACTTGTAAAGCAGTTTGCAGCTAGACCGTGCACCTCTGCATCTTTCGCCCCAGACAACTGGGGACAGCCTAAATGGGGTAACATTGTGCAGCGAAAAGTACCAAGAGAATTATCCTATAGAAATGCGCTCTATAGATGGTGTTTTGAGCAGATATACATGCATCTTTAGGGACAAAATGCATTACAAGAAGATTTCTGTACGGTGTTGTAGTACCAGCTTCATCGTTTATCTCCATAACAATGATCAAAATAATCCGTAGTATAAACGGAAGATTGTGATTTATGTGTGTATCTTTTCGAGAAACTAAGTATACATCAGGTTCAGCTGCTGATTGAACAAAACCGTCTTCGATTATAAAAGGCCTCTTTTTCCTTCAGGTTGGTAGAGTGTGCTGAGGCCTCCGAAGGCTTGGTAGCAATGCAAAGTCTCTGGGCCTTTTAACTGAATCTCTTGTTGGTCATGTGATTCTCAATTATCCGAGCAGGCATGCCCGGGGGGGGAAAGATAATTCCTGACGATTTATCCAGTCGATAATAAACCATGAGTTAAGGCACCGAAGATGCCGAGAGTTTATTAAAAAGAAGAAAAACATCTCCTGTTTCATTCCAAGGCAGGATACATCGAGGGCCGTCTTCGCTTTCAACTTGTGGCAACTTCCTTTAATTCACTTCAGTTTACCCCTATCGAGTGATGGCGCGGTAACGAAATTTCAGAAGGCAGAAATATTAATGCCTGTGCACCATGGGAAATGGCTGCGTTGTGCATCCAATAAATTGCTTTGTGATAGAAATATCTTAAGCATACCATTTATTCATCCATCCATCCATCCATTCCTTTCTACCATGGGTTTTATGTTGGTTCATAGGGAGTTGTAGAGCTTTTTACAGGCTACAGGGAACAAGGCTGTGTTAAACTCTGGACTGATTGATGCACTTTTTACGTTTCATCAGACTCTGTATGTTTGATTGATACCATAAACATGACAGATTGCCGAATCAACTGTTGATCAAAACAACAAAAAATGGACCACTGGCTGTCTCCTGACATGAAATTTATGGAGTAGGATCATGAATGTCTTCTAATATGCAACTCCTGTTCCTCCCAACAAAGATATTGGCAAAAGCCACCCGTCGATTTCAAAGGCACCAGATCGCAGACACATTTCAGATGACGCAAGAGCGCTTAATCACACGACACGGCTGATCTCTCTTTTGTCTGAGTACCGGCTTATGCAGTATTTACTAATGAACGGTCATGTAGACGTTCTTGGCAGCAAAGTGTTGAATGCACTGTTCTGTCAAAAAGACTCCGAGCAGTGACTCTGAGCCGCCTTTCCGACGCAGGCTTCAGAGCTAGACCTGCAGAGTCATTTCCTGCATTTGTACCGTGGTCAGCCCAGTCAGCTGAAAAGTACTGTGCTGTGCCTGAAGGACATAACTTATCAAGCGAAGTCCACTTGACACTTACAATTATAGTTTTCGTTCCCAAATGCCCCTGTCGGCAGTGTTTATATCAACGTGTGTAGCACCTTCACTGATGTCCCATCATGCATCTGGTTTTATAGGCCCTGAGGGCGATGGTAATTGTAGTGATCTTTCAGCTGGAGCCAAACCGGACAATGTTTGTATGTAAACATTTTTGTTGAGTTCTTTCCTTTTGTCGTTTCAGATCTTTTGTGCGTATTTGCTTATACGTATTTACAGCATTTTAAACTGTAAGACTTCTTTGCTGAGTCTCCCAGTATTATGCCGACTGAATCAGTTGCATATGAACTGCTACTGGTTGTGTAGTTTCCTCCTTTTTATTCGCACGAGTTTCTGCAAGACAGTAATTAAGTATTTAATACTTAACAGGTGATTAAAAATTAATAGAGCAGGATTGGCTGCGTTTGCCCTGCAGCCAATAACATTTTGAGTTGCTCTTTCACCACAGCAGCCTTTAATAGTTCTGACAAATGGGTGTAGCCTGGACTGCAGGGGGGCTGGCTGGAATGTAGGCCACGTGCACTCAGGATGGACTGAGAGGTCCAAGGCTTTAAATTTGCGTTCTTCGCGAACGTGTGAGGTGGCCAGGAGAGAGAGAAGTCAGCATGGAGAATAATAAATTCTGGGTATGTAGCAGTGAACTGATGCCTCCTGTTGATCATCCTGACAGGATCTGCTAGTGCATAATGAGATGTAATTTGGCACAATAGCTCATCTGGACCTTTGAGCAGCATCAGGGTGGTCCGGATCCCCCCCCCCCCCCACCCCCCCTCACATAGCACCTGTCCAGCTGACGGGTTGCTCATACCCTTGGTCTTCGGACACTACCTTCCCCGCACTGTTCATAAACCTCTTGTTAAATTAGCTAAATTCTAAAAAAAATACATTTTTCCGTCTGTCTTACAGGGGGCTACGGGTTGCATCGCATTGCATGCGAGATC
>JABFEB020000035.1:9496422-9511933 GCA_019775895.2 Stomatorhinus ivindoensis
CCGTGGCTTAGCCAGAGGAGCTCCATATCCCCCCTGCACGCCGCATATGCAGAATGAAAAGCCACCAGTTGTTCTCTGTACTCACACTGCGCGTCCACGTTGTGTCAGAATTGTGCTTATGCTGGAGGTGCTTACCGCTGAATTAGTAATGCAGCCTCGAAAGCTGCCATTTTAGACTGGAACATTCTGTAAGCGTGTCAATATTGAAATTGCTGAATGTTCTTAATCAGTTGGACAACATCCTGTTTTTTCCTTTTTTTCGAGTTCAGGAAAAAAAAACACATGCACACTTTTGGCACATCAGAGCAGAACAGGACCAGCTACTAATGCCTTTAAATAACACTTCTGGAATCTGAGAACTAACAGTGTATTCTAAAGGTTACAGCTTATTGTTTATTTGCCATTGTTTTGCTGTTGTGCATCATATAATAATTACAAGAGAGAGAAAGAAAGAGTGAGAATTGTAATCAGGAAGTCATGTCATGTAGTTTGGGTACGCTGTCACTTTTGAAAGGTTTGCAAGAGGCTCAAAACGCAGTATTACTATGTCATATATTTTGTGTATAAATGGATGTGAAAAGTTTTGATTGAGCTGTAACTCCAGTTTTTTAATTTCTTTGCACAGCTGAATATTTGTGCTGAATCCGAGCGGAAATTACATTTTTCTAGTGGGCCCTGCTTTTGTGTCTCATTGCCATCGAAAGTCACTGTCCTTGGTTCCTAAGATGATGTCACTCTGCCATCTTTTGGCTAATTCAGTATTTCTGTTTGCCTGTTGAACCCATCACAGTGAGTTCAGTTTAGCTCTCAGAAGATTGTTTTATCACTTCCGGTGAGTTTGGGCAGTGTGTGGTGCAGCAGGTTAGGGTGCTGTGAGTGTGATCAGAAGGTTGTCGCTTCAAATCCCACGGTCGGCAGAATGGCCCTTAATCCCAGTTGCTCCAAAGACTAGCTAACCCTGATTTGTCGGTCGCCGTTTGACCGCTTGTTTCTTGCTCTTCATGCCGTAGCGCTCTTTTGCATGATAGTGGCCAGATTTCCAGCTCGGCCGTCGGCAACACCTCGTTCAATGGGCCGTGCTGATAATCTGATTCCAGAATAGGGCCAGAACAGCTCCACACAGTTTCCGTGCGCGGGAACAGAGCCTACGGAGCACATTAGCATATTTGCGCAGTCGGGCTAAGTCAGAGCTCTCTCCAAAGGCCCTGGAGTTAAGCTCTGATTAAACACTACATTCGTTTCATTTGACTATTGTTCTTCACTCTGATTTAAATGGCTCACCCTCTAAGAAAACACTGGCTCAGGACTAGGAAGTGAAATACAAACAAATATAATCACTATTGACATTCTATTCCAGTCTGCTGTGGTTTGCTCTGATAACGAATGCCGGTCATTGCACGGACCGTGGAACTGGGGGGCATGGATAACTTTTGGTGCATCGTTAAAAACACTAACGAAAAATTTTAGTTAAATAATTTAATGCAAACCAATAAACTTTATTAATAAAAGTTAATAACATTTTATAAACAAAAGGTTCTGAGTTCTTTAAAAACAGATGAGTGAACAGGACTTCATGCCCCCCCCCCCCCCCCCATTCAGACGTGTCCTGTAGGCCATGGGTCACTGCCCAATCGGGCACATCATGGCATCTGAAACCACACCTCTGGAAGACCTTCCGTACCTCCTGCGCTATGTGGCTTGCATTTCCCACGTCACCCGCAGCCCTACGCCCCCCAGAGCTGTGAACGAGTTGCGACTGCAGCCTGGGGGGGGGTCCTCTGGAGCTGACTGAGGGCGGCCGATTGAAGGCGAGTGCTGTGGCCGTCGAGGGCGTTTCATAAGTGGCCTCTACCTCTGTTTAGATGTGTAATAATTAGATTAGTGTTGTCATTTCTGCAGGCTGAGAGCAGGTGTACTGCAGCTAATAAGAGGCTGGCGAGAGAGAAGTGTTATTATCCCTGCTGAGAATGTTTTATCACCCATCTGGGCATTGTCCTTATTGAGATGCTTCCAGACGGGCATGTTCAATGGTCAATAATCTGCTGTGTTGTATAATATATAGCAACACTTGCATCCACGGTCATAGACCAGTTCTTCAGTGGCCATAAATGTTTTTTTTTGTGTCTTCATGTGGAGGTAAAATACCTGTCGTGAGAATCTAATTCTTTATCTCCCAAGGAAGTGCGACATCATAGATGCGGCCGATAATCTCTCGGATTACACAGACCTGCTTGCTCACTGATGGACTCTGATTATGATCACAGTGTACATCTCGCTTTCATTAAAGCAGACTAATTTTCTCTGTTTTATATAATGTTAGCATGGACCCCCAGAGGTTTGTTTTAGTTCCTTTCCTCCATTGTCTTCAGTCCTTCTTTCATTTTATATAAATGATGTAATAATAGATGGCCACACACTCTAATCAAGTGCCTTGGGATAACTGCACTACGAAAACATACATTTAATTGAAAGGAAAATATCACAGAATGTGTTTTTGGGAGTGTTGTTTGGGAGTGTTGTTTCAGAAGACATTTGCCACCGGGAGGCCGATGAAGAGACTCAGCAGGGAGGACAGGCGGGTTGTCCCTCTCTCTTTAATCTGACGGAATCGTTCAGAGGGACGTAAGAACGTGCGAACAGCCCCGTGAAATTTCACACTGCGCATTCCTCCGGTATAAATATCTGATGGCGCTTCTATAATGAACAATCAGAGAAGGGCAGCTCTGAAAGGAACCACGTCCCGCTCTGACGCAAATGAAGACAACCCTGGCGATGTCAAGTGGAGACGAAGGCCACAGGTTCGGGGCCTGGCTGCCATCATGCAGCTCAGCAATGTCTTCGTAGAGGCACAGAGAAGGAGAAAGACAGAGAGAGTGAGACAGAGAAAGTGAGGCAGAGAGAGTGAGACAGAGAGAGTGAGACAGAGAGAGTGCACATAATTCAGGGTGAAATGAAGGACATTCCACCTCCCCCCTCACTCCCATTCCCAAAAGAAAATATGTTCCAGCCATTTCCATTTTTGTGATTACCCCCCTTATCATTGTCGCACCCACCGGTCACAAAGTCGACAATGGTGTGGCCTTCATGGGTGGAATTGAAAAACAACATAGTTTAAGTGAGGAGGGGGATTTTCACAGTGAAAGCTGTGCAAAGGACTAGGTTGCTATTGTAATATTCCTTCTACTGTTCTGGGCCTTTACATTGCCTCAACTCAGCCCTTCTTTAAGGGAGACCCATAATCCTTAGGGGGAATCAGGAGCTACAAGCGAGGTTTTATTTGTATTTCTGAATTTCACAGAAGCATTTCCTACTATTCAATTCATCATTAATTGTCATCTTCTGCAAATAAAAAATGAATAAATAAATTGATAAACTTTAATATTTAGTCATTTTTGTGTTTTTGAGTTGTATGAAAGGAATGAATAATTTCACACTGCTACACACCTATGCAGAGTTCAAGTAACAGTGGCCTGCTGACCGGCTGTCAGGTGGCAGCCCGTGAATGAGGGGGGGCACCACGTCATTGTTACCTCACACCTCGTAATCCCGCCCCCAGATTTTGCATGATCTGCCTCTGTGTTGCGTGACCTTCCGCTGGGTATTTCACCTTCCCCACCTTTCCCGTCTGTCCCACCTGCCCCCAACATGTGCAGGTAGTTAAAGTGCCCATAGTAAGCATGTACATGTCCCGTGTGATGGACTGGCATCCTGCATTGCGATATTTATAAAACAAAGAAGTGGTTGAAAATGGACCCAACATAACCTAATTGGAGCTGCATCTTATTTGCCAATAGAATCTGCCAAATAAGGTACCATGAATTGTGCCAATGAAATCACTTGATTTTGCTCAATATTGACTTTATGGAATTATTTCTTTTCAATGGAAGATGAATGTCTATTGGTGACCACTTTTCTCCTTCTCGCTCATTTTGTTCAATTTCTATGTTTCTATGTTCAATTTCGCTATGAGGACAAAAATGATCATAATTGGCTTGGAGAGGACGTGCAAAGCTAATGCAAAATCTGTACATCGAACTTTTTAAACATATGCTAAATAATCTTGAAAAGGAACCATCATTAAAATTGCCACGCTTGCTAATGACAGAGTAGAAATGTACCTTATTGATAGTCTCAACTCAGCTGGCTGCCACAGTCCTTGCTATGTGAGAACTGCACGTGTGTAACATGTGATATCGATATTAACATCACATATCATGCAGGGCCTGCTTGGACCATTACAGACAGTAAACAGGCCTCTCCTGGCCTTCTGTATGTGCAGTAAGGGAGTGAGGATAAGCTGTGGTCAGACTGTAATCTGATCCGGCATCAGCAGGCGGAGACTCCCCAGAGCCTGGGTCAGTTAGCTTCATTATGAATGAACTGTATACTGATCAGGCCACAACAGGACGCCCCCAATTCCCTGCCATAAGCCTCCAATTAGAGCAACCTGTTCTTCTCATGAAAATCCCCTCAGTCGGTGCAAATGGGATCCATACTGGAGTCTCTGGGGGCTGCGGTGTATATTAAACCTATCCCACAGATCCTATCAGCCTGCTGGACCCAGAGTCTCAGTGTTGCCAGGGGGCCAATCATCAGTGTTTGCCATTAGCCATTTGCATTTTTATGTCTCCTTTATTTGTCAAAATAAAAGTCAATCTGAAATGAAGCTAGCTTATGTAAAGATAAGGAAAGGTAGCTACAGTCTATCATGTTTCTACTGAGTCACACAAATATAATCTATTTATGTATAGTGACTATACTTTCAGGATTCAGTTGTGATGGCTTGGATTTTATATGTGTATGTTTTTATGGTTTGTTTATATACTTATTTCGTTATGAGTTTTCATATTGTAGTTTTCATATGAACCAGTCAGAGGTGGTTTTTCACAGGGATGTCCCAGTTGTTTTGTAGGATTTCCTGTGTGTTTGTGGAAATCAATGAAGATTTCAATCTGCTATCTTATCTCACATGGGTGGAAATGCATCTGGGTTGGGAAAGTCTTCATCTTCCTACAAGCCTCAAAGGAGCTGGAAGGACAATGTAAGATCTTGTGGTGTTTTCTGTAGTGGGTGGGGAGACTTTGCCTTATTACTACTACAGTCACAGCGGATGCTTTTCCGAGTGACTTCCTGGAAAACACAGAGCATGTTCCCTCTTTTGTGCTCTGGGACCCCGTGGATTTCTTGGCGTGTCTGCACCTGCTCTCCCCACCCTGTAGGGGTCTCTGTCCGCCTGCGACTCTGTTGGCTGCGTCACAAACCCCATGCCATCCATCAGCGCATCTGCATCTGTCGCTGGGCGTGATGGACGCGGGGTTTACCCAAGGATGGCGTCCTTGTTTGGATCCGCTCGCCGGGGGCCGGGCTGCCTTGTGTGTGCTCACCTGACAGGTGCCATTTCAGCCGACCGTCGGAGTCCCCTCGGCGTCCCGTCGGAGTGATTGAGGGCTGAGGGGTGGTCAGATGCTTCATGGACCTTTGCGGGCTGAGCCTACAGCTGGCATTAACGTGGATAAACAGACCGCGGCCCTAAGCGAAAAAAGGCAGCGCGAATCATATTGATCGCTCCTGGAGGAGAGCTGGTTAAGCATCTCGCAAAGGGGAAGAAAACGCAGTCAGGTGGTCACCTGATGCACTTGTCTAAAGGTCAGCTGCGGCAGCCACACCCCTGGGCGGAGAGGTCAGGGTGGCTGCAGTGGAGATGGTGGCAGCGCGGCTCAGAATGAAGCCTCACAGATCATACTTCATTAATAAACGAAGCTGTACGTCAGGCAGCTCTGGGGAAGCAGTCTGGCCAGATTCCTCAGGAAGACCTCAGCGAGAAGGTGATTCTAACGAAGAGGGATTTTTCCCTCTAAAATGATGATGATGATGATGAAGACCATAGGCAGTTCCACATCCTATTTAGGGGCAGCTCTCCTATTTTTTCTCTGTACTGTTAGAAAATAATAATAAAAAAAATACCATTTAGTGATTTGTCCAGCAAACTTTACTGTGGAAGCCCTCCCCCCTTCCCACCTTCACCGATTTAATCATCGTGATGGGGGTGACTTCCCATATTTCTTCTGGGGGCTGAGCACCCCTAAGGGTCAAATCCTAGAATGATTATTATTGCTGTTGCTGTAAGCAATATTGGATTAATTGCAATGGGCTCTTGCAACATTCAATCATTTACACATCAGTGGAATACAAACATTCATGCACCCACCATATTCAGGGTCAGTGTAAGCCTGGAGGTCACTAACCACTAAGCCACCATGCCATCCCATAATATTTTTAGCTAATAGTAAACGCTTTTAACTAAAGTGAGTGGATGTAATCAGTTATCATGACGTCTGCAACATCAACTTTATGTGTCTTGTGCTTTTATACTTTTGTTGTGGTCAGAAACCATCAGGACCTCGTCTCTGCAGGTTTTGTAGCTTTGCTTAGTTACGCTCTCAAATGTGACGATTGAACTGGTGCCCTCACACCCTAAACACCTTCCATTATGACAACATTTGGTGCACAGTGCATTGCATTCTATGTATTAAGTTAGCATGTGTTCTGCTTTATGGATTCAACTGCAAACACTGTGCGTCTAGGAGACATTCGCCGAAAGCTTGCATTTTCTTCCCTGCTGATCTCAGCTGAGAACTTGAGGTCTTGGGAATGGGAGGTGTAGGCCACATTACTCTACCCTGCTTCTGATCCTCTCCACCAGGTACTGCAGATGTACCTCCCTTTCTGCGGAATCGCCATCTCCAACGCCCAGCTCTTTGCAGCCTCCAGGAAGGAGTACGACCGGAGCAGAGTAAGGCTTATGGAAGAATTTCAAATCCCCCTACATCCCACCCCCGCCCACGCACACACGCGCCGAACCCACCCCCCACTGCTGACCACCGGGATCTGTATTGATCCCCATCGTCCCACTCACAAGCACAGCAGCGGTGGTGGGTGTGAAGCAGGTTCTCTCCTCCCAGGGCGGCTGGGTGTGCAAACTGAGGAATGGGCAGTGGAGATCCGGGGCATAAATCACATCGGGAGGGCCCAGATGCCGGCCCTGACACCCCCCAGCATTGATCTGTGCTAGGGGAGGTCAATGTGGTGGTGAGAGGGCAGCGTTTCCCCTTATCTCATTACCGTCGCTTCATTCCTGCTGTTTCAGTGAGCTAACCAGATGCCTTTGGGTCAAGCTGAACAACTAAATTATGGAGGTCAACCATCTGACCTTCTGGCGTTTTCAGTTCTATATTTATGATGATTGTTTAATAAATACCTCAAATACCAGAAACTAACACCACATTGACCCGGCAGACCATGTGTACATCACTAGTTCCATGCCACAGTCATTAATCTTTATTTCCTGCATACTCAGGCTCTCCTAGAGGTGGTGAATGACCTGTTTGAGGAGCAGACAGACCTGGAGAAGATTGTGCGGAAGATTATGCAGCGAGCCCAGACCCTGCTGAAGTGTGAGCGTTGCTCTGTGCAGCTGCTGGAGGATATCGAGTCCCCGGTGCGCGCCCTACACCCTGCGGCCTACGCTCCAGTTTAGCTTAGTTTAGTCTTAGCCTACTCTGCAGGTTAGCTTAGCTTAGACTTAGCCTACTCTGCAGGTTAGCTTAGCTTAGCCTTAGCCTACTCTGCAGGTTAGCTTAGCTTAGACTTAGCCTACGCTCCAGTTTAGCTTAGCTTAGCCTTAGCCTACTCTGCAGGTTAGCTTAGCTTAGACTTAGCCTACTCTCCAGGTTAGCTTAGCTTAGACTTAGCCTACTCTCCAGGTTAGCTTAGCCTTTGCTTGGCTGCCATGACAGCTCATCACTGTAATACATTGACCTCAAGCACAACATTATAATACACCTTGAAGGGGTTTCCATCATTCCATCATTACTTGACAGTTAAAATAATGACTTCATTTAGAACTTGATCTTCCTAGACTTGGACCTGGAAATGAAAGACAAAATGCAAAAATGACAACTAAGTTTTGCTTTATCTGCTTAACTTCAGGTGGTAAAATTTACAAAATCCTTCGAGTTGCTGTCCCCCAAATGCAGCGCAGATGCAGAGAGCAGGTGAGATCTGAATTTGGTCATTTTGTCTGAACCATACATCAACCAGCCTCTTCCATAGGTCTTTATGAATCCGACAGAATGGCATCTTGTTTTAACATAATGCTGCTGAGAACCTGCAGTGTTTCACATGGTAATTTTGCAAGAGTTTCCAGATTTGAAAACAGAATGTCAGGACAATGCAAAACCACACTATTTATACATTTTATCAAAACTGATCTCATTTAATAAACTGTATATTAAAAAGTCACATTTTTGTTGCCGTAGCAAACAGTTCCTTGATTCTGGTGCCCTGATTGGCCACAATCCAACACAGTTTGCAGATTTCCCTGCTAAAACACACCTAATAATTCAGCTCATTTTCTGAGTAAGTTGTGGTCAAGCAGGGAAATGTGCTTGATTCTGCCCCCCAGGACTGAAATTGGGGAACCCTACCATAGCAGGATTAGAATATAGCCAAATTTTGTCTTTATGTTCAAAGTCGGATAGTTCACTCTATTGTCTGTGTTAATTATATGATACTTGACATTTAAAACATGTTCCGTTTAAGAAGCTTTGAAGGTGATATTTTACATGGCTGTCTTGTGAGCCTGCTGCAGTTTTTTATAGAGATTACATATAAACATTCTTCAGTTCAGTTAGACTTATCAGAAAGTGTTCAGACTTCTTTTCCATAGTCGGCTTGGCCACCGTTACACAGTGATATGGATCTGTGTGTAATTCCATTCACTTGTCGCAGAAATGACCAGCCTCCAATTAACGCCATTACTGTCGCTACACAATCGGTGACACTGTAAAGCCTCGCAGTTCACATATTCCTCCTAAACAAGGCGCCTGGGGAGAAGCACAATGAATTAGAGAAGTAAGATCGTGATGAATGAATATGCTGATTCTACCGATGAGAGATGATGTAACAATAGTTTGTGGTATTTGGGTACATTTCCGTCCCGTGGGTCTCGTACCGGAGCGAAAAGAAAAAGGAAATAAAAAATAAAAGAGGACAGAAATCAGAAGTGGAGGCTTTTTTTCCACCGTAGTAGAAAGGGATAGATGCGATGGGATGAAATATCGCCAGCGGATCAGCGCAGTCCCAAAGCGAGCCCCTGCGCTCGCTCGCCCGCGTTGCGGTAACGGCGCGGCCAATTAGAAGACGGTCGGAGCCGAATGTTTGAGCGATTAGCAGGACGCCGAGTGACGCCTGCATCTCAGCTTCAGATTGGAAGAAGCTTGTTGCAGAAAACGTTGCTTTTAACGTGGGCATATTATTATACAAGGCTTAAAAGTAAATGAATAATTATCACCCTCATCTAAATTAATAAAAACAAACAGAAGCTTTATGGTGTCAATATTCTTGGCACATACACCGATTATCCAGTACAGGGTTGCAGTTTATGTACATTATGAATGTGTATCAGCTTATATTTTACTTGTATTTCATAATCTGAATAAACCTTTCTGGTGATTGCAGGGTAAGTATGATCACCAGGGGGAGATGCATATAGCAACAGCTGTGCACTGTGTTGCGATCGGATTCCCTTTACGCCCATGGATCTCTCTGAATCACATTCTAATCCCTCCATTCCCACCAGGAACCCTGTAGCGATGCTTTTGGAGCCGTCTGTGGAAAACCCGCAGCACGGGGGCCCAGAACCGTGTGCACGGGGGGGAAGCGGCCGCATAGGTGCTGCGGCAGGAGGCTGCGGCCCATGGCTGTCCAGGCCGCACTGAAATATGGCGCACGGCCAGCGGATGGCTTTAAATATACTGCAGGCCGTATGATTAATGACAACCGCTGCATCGCCCCCGGTTAAAACGTGAGGGATGTCAGCGGCCCGGGGCAAAGAGATGGGGAAGCACGTCAGAGAACAGCGCGGCCCACGTAATGAGAACACGGTGTTCCTGGCGGCGTGGAAACACGCCGCATACAGCCTGAAGGGGCGCAAAACCAGTCGCATGCCCTTACATTATACATTACATTATATTTGTAACTCCATTACATGGAAAATGCAAAGATACTTAGGAACATGTGATTTCTGGCACTAAAAATGGATTTAAATGAGAACATAAATATTTCCTTTGTGAGGGGTGGGGGAAGGGCTTGGTGGACGGGTGATGGCTTGAGTCCCAGTTCTGTGCGTGTGCAGGTTGCATGTTCTCCCTGTGCTGGTGTGTGTGTGTATGTATGTGTGTGCGCGTGTGTGTATGGGTCCTCTCCCAGTGCACCCCATCCCCTCCCCGCGCGCCCGTCCCCTGACGGTCTCTTTGCACGGTTCTTCCTGCAGTTTTAAGGACAGCCTGGAGAAATCATCCTACTCCGACTGGCTCATCAACAACAGCATCGCGGAACTTGTGGCTTCCACGGGGCTCCCCGTCAACATCAGTGACGCCTACCAAGACCCACGCTTCGACGCTGAGGTCCGTCCACAAGTCTGCTACCTTATCAGAGAGCCAAACGCCCAGACATTATTAACCACTGCCCTTTGTCAGCAGAGAAACGTCCTGCTTTAGTGCTTTAATGTGCAGGACAGCTGAAGCTGTCAGTACAGTGACCTGACACGGCTAAGATGTCAGGACCATACATTGTGTTATTGTATTAGATTACATATTGCAGAGATAGATAGATAGATAGATAGATAGATAGATAGATAGATAGATAGATAGATTGATTGATTGATTGATTAATTGATTGATTGATTCACACATTCATTGGGTACATGTATAGTTTCACATTTCACAAATGGCCATAGTCTATCTGTTCTGTTTACATGAATTGGATGCTCTTTAATTGGCCCCTGAGCCATGTCCCCTGTTTCTTTCAGGCGGATCAGTTCTCTGGCTTCCATATCCGCTCAGTGCTCTGCGTGCCGATCTGGAACAGCAACCACCAAATAATCGGTAAGTCCGGCCGCCCATTGGACTCAGCAATAGCTGACAGTCACACGTGAGGGGAACAACGCCTCGTGGCCTGGTAGGCTTTGCAATCTCGCAGACGAGGGCTCATTATCGAACAGCCCCGATTAACTTTTCTTCAAAAGGTGGGGTCTGCACTATGCAACAGCTGTGGTTAGTGTGGCATGTGCCGCATGTGTGTGCTAGAGAGAGAGCAGGGACGTAAACAGAGGCGGGGCCACAGGGACACTGGAAGCTGATTGGCCTCTGCAGTTCCCCCTCTTCTATCACTCACCAATTCAAAACATATCATTGGCTGCTGATGAGGTTGTCCCTCTGCATGAATTATGACCCATTTTATGCCCCGCTACCTCCTAGAATGGCCCAGCAGGATAAGGGTGTAAAACACACTCCAGTATGTCACACAGAGATGCTGTGGACCCCCCCAGAGGAAGGTCAGGCGGCAGCGGGGGGCGGGAGAAGCGGGCTGCAATGGCGCGCGTGGGCGAGCGTGCATGCGTGGGAGGAAGAGCCACTCGGGGAGGGAGGAGATGGGCCCGTAGCTGCAATGGCGCACCGCGTCAAGGATGTGTTCCATCAAAAGGATGAAGACCCCCGCCCCTCCTCCCCCCCGCCCTGATCTTAACAGATACGAATGAGTTCTCAGTGGTGGCTGGCGCTTGATGAAGGACGTTTATACGGGCTGTGTGGCTGACAGAAGGGCACCGTCGACAATTGGCGGAATGGGTCCCGGGGGTGAATTCTGACCCCAGGGAGGTGGCTTGTGGTAGCGGCGATTTTGCCATGGGCCAGCAGGGGCGCTGATGGGCAGACCCCCCCCCCCCCTCCCCCCCATTAATTAGTGCTTATTGAAAAGCCCCCAGTTGTCACCATCAGCACGCCTCCGCGAGACATGGAAAGACCCAACAGGACACAGGGAGCCCTGTTCAGTCCATGGGTCTTCCCGTCTTGCCCTCAGAGCAGTTTATGACGAGGGTCCCGGTCAGGTCAGCCCTCAAAGGCCGTGACCCGAGCAGGACCAGCTGAAATGCTCCTTTGTGACAAGACTGAAATTCCTGAAGAGGCAATAGCAGGGGGCGGGCATTGGGGGGTGGGTAGTGTGTAACTCTTAATATCATGTAATGCGTAATTAACTGCAAACAGACAAAGGGCCCCTGGCTTTTCCCAGGCCAGATGCCAGAAGCACAATAACTGTAGTATTTTACTGTTCGGTACATTAAACGCAGCTGTCAGTTTGACACTGGGATGCAGGAAAAATATCATACATTTTTATATTTAGTTTTTTTCTGATATTTACCAGAAAAATCAGTACCTCAACACCAATATATACTGTATTTATACATGTACATAATTTATCATATGTAAATATATATAAATTCATATATTAAATATGTATATTTTTATATTTAATGTCTAAAGTATGACTATTTTCTGGATTTATTAAATTAAATATTGGTATAATTTAATTTGTTTAATTTGATTGCATAATATAATTATGTTTATTTGTATTATATATTCATTCAATATAATACTATATATCCTGCATATATTTGCCCACTAGCAGAGTGTAAAAATGGACCGAAAAGAAATGCCAGAAAAATATGCATCAGTGCAGCCAAAGGCTGCTTCCCCGTATTGTTTTATCAATGACTTTAATTAACGTGTGGGAGTGATTGCAGCCTAATTGGGGCCCTAGTGAGGGAAAATGGATTGTGTAAATGAGACAGCAGCCAAGTCAGACTTAATAACCAGCCGAGAAAGCAGAGCCAGAGGATCGCAGGGTAGCTGCGAGGGGACAGGAGGCGCTTACGGACCCCGACGTGTCCCGTGCAGGGGTGGCCCAGGTGCTGAACAGACTGGACGGAAAGCCGTTTGACGACGCAGACCAGCGGCTCTTCGAGGTACTGTCTCCCACCAGTTCATCGGTGTGCTCCATGCTGCCCCCTGCAGGGCTGACACGATGGCATTGACACCCGTATCTTCTGTTGGAAAGAGAGTGAGAGTGTTCATTAAGAACAAAAGCAAAGGCTAGCTCACTGATTGTATTGTATTTGTTGTTGTGTTGTACAGTGAGTGGCAGTCAGCTTCAGTATACTAATAAATCTTCATAAATAGGTGTCGCTCTGGATACAAATAAACTGTTTATATACGTGTGACACAGCGCAGCCTTAATGCAGTCACTCACAGGCGATGAATCAGGCGATGTTTGTACGTGTGTGCAGCCGCAGTGCTGTGTCTGTGTGTGTGTGTGTGTGTGTTATCCGCTCACGATCCCAAAGCCATGACAGCTGTCACCTTCGTTTCCTGCACAGGCGTTCGTCATCTTCTGTGGCCTTGGTATCAACAACACTATCATGTACGACCAGGTGAAGAAATCGTGGGCGAAGCAGTCCGTGGCTCTGGATGTAAGCAGCGATTCGATTGGCCATCTCGCATGTGTCACTCATTGGCTTTGGGGCTGGGGTGGGGGGAGAGTGCGAGAGATCGTGCTTGGGGCTGTTGTTCCTCCCTTGGCAGCATGCTGGTGTGATGTTACACAGGCCTGGCTCCTCCCACGTCCTGTAACATGCTTGGGCAGAATGCGACTGAGCACTACAAAGATACCCAAAGATACCCTCAAAAGTAACAGCTCAGTACACTGGAAATAACTGTGTATGAGAAGATATGATTATTTACACATACTCCTTGCTTTACGATGGCTTGACTTAAGATATTTTCGACTTTACGAATGTGCGATAGCAATGCACGTTTAGCAGGCAACTTTGAAATTTGAACCGTTCCTGGGCTGGTAATATGATACGAGTAAGTAGTACGATACTTTCTACTGATGCTGGGCAAAGTCAGCGTCCACCCTACCACACTTCTAGTCTCTGTAGCGATTGTGAGCGTAAACATCTTATACGGTGTATTTTTTCTGGGTTTATTGTAATAAACTTATTGGTAAACTTGTTCAAATTATTGGTATTTAGTTAGTTACAGTAAGTACCTATTCAGAGAGAGTAGTTATTTACAGAAATCACATGTTACTATCATATTCAACTTGTGATATTTTCCACTTGCGATGGGGTCGTTGGAACATAACCCCATCATAAACCGAGAAGCACCAGTATATATTCCCTGCTGGTCTGGTAACATACTGGGTGCTTCTGGGTTGGTCAATAGCAGCAGGCAGTTTACAGCCTCTTCTGTCCATCAGCTAGAGGACATTTATTCATGTCTGTCAAGGATACGAAAGTCCGGTTTTTAATATGCTGGCGCTATCTGTCTCTTACTCCTAATTGTTTGCGACAAAGTGAAAACCCATGTCAGCGTCCTGCAGACTGCGGCCTCCTCTACTGGCCCAGCCGGCTCACCTGCTCACGTGGCGTCACGATCCATTACGCACTCAGCATCTTTCACCGTCGACTAAAGCCCTGTCGTGACGTCACGTCCGTGGCATCCTGGCTGCACCACACTTGGGAGGGGGCCCCTTTCGTTGTGTGTTTAGCCCGGTGAGCTCATATCGTGTCACCTCATCTTCAGCGGCTCTGAGTGTTGCGTCCTGGGTAGCATGAGGATGTTAAAACGGGGGCGCCGTGGCTCGTCGCGCTAATAGTCCAGATCGCCTGGGCCGCCGCGGAAAAGGACGCCTGGAGACGGGACGCGCCACCCCCTCAGGATGGCCCTCAGAGATTTACTGTACCCCTGTTAGTGTTGCAGACCTACACAAAAAAAAACCCTCATTAAGACAGCATAAATTATTAATGGAGGCAAGGAGAAGTGACTGTGCTGGTGAAGCCCTGACTCACCCTAACGAAGCCTTACAAGGGCAGTCAGCTACTTTGTTGCAGCTCTCAGCTACTCATTTATTACAATGATACCAGGGTCATACCCCTCAGAGGGTCTGAGAAGCGTGGGTGGGTGGGTGGGGCGCGGCAGGTTTGGGGAGGGCTGGCTTTCTTGCTAGGGGTCTTTCCGGCTTATCTGAGCCTGCGCTGATCGAGCAGGGGGTCGCATGGCGATAAATCTGCACAGACAGACGCCGGCCACAAAGCACGGCTCGTCACCCCGCACGTTCTGTGAGGTGCGGTGACACTGAGGTGGGGGTCACCAACTAATTCTTATTCGCATCTGATTTTCCCCGGGCTCGTTCTTCTTGGCTGCGAAGTTTCAGATGAACAGGATACCTGTAATTGCTCGACGCTTTAATTTCTTCCAGAACTGTGATCTCAGCGTGACGCCGACTGAAAAAGGTTCGATAGTCAGGGGTCAGGGCTTCTCACCTAAAGAGTCTTTTGGGCTAAAGGTTCGGTTGTTTTGCAGGTGCTGTCCTATCACGCCACATGTTCCAAGACTGAAGTGGACAAGTTCAAGGTGAGTTGTGTCATCTGAAACACAGTGACAGGTTTTAAACGCACGTCTGTCGTTAAGCTCCTCAGATGATTCAGCAGCGTACACACCAGGCTAGTATTACAGGTCATTACGGGAATAAGGCATCATTGTTTTCTCATGTTATCAAGAAAACTGATGATGAGAAAACGGTATTAAAAATTATGATATATCACTGTTTT
>JABFEB020000035.1:9555091-9578308 GCA_019775895.2 Stomatorhinus ivindoensis
CCCGTGTCGCGTCCTCTCCTCCTCGTTGACCGGAACCCCTCGTAGCTCCACCACCAGCTCTGTCTCAGTAGTCTATTTGCTGTGTAAGTCAGCAGTACCAATTGCAGCGTCCTTCCGTTAGCATTAACCCCGTATGGGCCAGGGAAGCCCCTGCTTGGTACTACACACCAAGCTACACGAACGCAGGGGGCCTGTAGTCCAAGATCTCTAAATGGACAGGTTTACGCACACTGGCGGCTACATTTAGATTTACATGCTAATATATCCTTCACGCTCATTTTTCAGCCTTAACTGCAGGCCTTCCAAATCAAAATCAATGGCTAGTAGCAGAAATAAACAGTTCCTTCCAAAACACAGTACTTTTGGTAATTCCGAGTTAAAAATGTAAATCTTTAGTATCATTTAGACACTATTCTAAAATGACTGAAATATTCAGGCACTCAATATTAATGTACCACTGATAATATTGTGTAAGCAGCACAACTCAAAGTGGCTGAGGAAAGCAAAAAATCAGTGCTAAGATACTGTCAATGCATTATTCTGCAAGGAATGTCACCGAGACGAAGAGAAACAAAAGCAATGCATCATACAAGCAAATTTGTTTTTTAACAACTTTGTGTGTGGTGTCCTTGTGTTTCCTCACAGCTTTCACGCCCATGTTGACAAAGATAGGTGAAAGTGAACTGACTAGAAGCGTATAACCGGTTAGGCTGTTAGCTGACCTGCAGGTGCTTTGGAATTAACATTTATGCTGCTCGCGAATTTCAGACTGCTGACATTTGCCTCACGGTTTGACGGAGTTTAATAAACCCACAAGAAAGTAACTCAGCATGACACCGGCCCATGTATCCGTGTTGCAGTGCATATCCTCGTGCGAGTTCACCAGAACAGCTCTGATCCCAGATCAGACATGGCGGGATAAGGCGATTACATCAAAGCCGTTCCCTAACTGATTCGTTTGGTATCGAGCTTCATACTTTCAAACAAAATTCACACCGTTCCGTCAAAAGAAGCTAACGAAGAAAGAGGTCCAGCTTTTACAAACATTGACAAATGTGGGGCGTGAACTGTGTCCAGAGCAACTGTTTGCCCTCCTAAGTTCAAACTATCAGCATTTGCTGGCAAAATCCCCAGAATAGCCAAGGGAAAAGTTTACTTGCCTATTAACACATTAACTAGAGAGGTTGTAGAGGAAAGGTCAGAAACAAACTTCAACTGACCAGGAAAAAAATCTATAGCGGTTTCGCCGTCTGACAGGGGGCAATAGAATTCTTGATTTTCTTCTTCTGAAGAAACCCAAGGAACAAAGAGATGTTAAAAAAAACCCTTGTCTATAACATTATACAGAGCGTGTGGATTTAACGCACGGGGGCTACGTAATAGCGATACTATTGTGGGGAGGACACGACTCACCGGCAGACTGCGGACCGGGTCACGCGAGCGGACGGGGCGTGTGCTTGCCTCTCGCGCCTCAGCACGAGCACACGCAGGCCTGCTTCATAAAGCGCGTGACGACCGCATACTCGCAGTTTACGAGGGAGGAAATGAAAGTAATACTATCGCCCAGTCCGGCCCAGGACACTGGCACGAACCCGCTTTCCTAGATTTCATTTCACGCTTTGAGGAGGCGCCAACCCTGATCCCGAGTTTGCTTAGTTCTCTGCCGTATGGCAGTGACGCGCCCAAAGCAAGTGGCGCTACAGGACGCTAGGTGTCGATTTCTGTTGTAGTAAACAAAAAATAATAGTTTGGCGGTTTACCCTTAGGGCATCTCAGTATTCATTGCCCTTAGCACTGTGCCAAACCATTTATTGTAATGCACACTTAAGCGGTGGTTTTATTCTAAAGTGTCCACATTATAGATCGCTACACATTATATTTACATACACATAATGACTCTATGCCCCCCCCACCCAAGGACCCGAACAACTGTGCAAGATCAAGTCGCCTGCTTTATTAAATTAGTGAAATATCCCACTAAACGCTAATTGCACCTTTAGGCGAACGATTTTGCTTTGCTAGTTCGGATGAATGATTCTGGCAAGCCTCAGGACCTACAACGTGTGGACATTTTATTTGCCTTTTGTAAGTTTATGAGATGTTGCTTGAAATGCTGTTGTCCTGCCAAAATGTTTATCATCAATCTCCCCGCATCACCCCGAAAAGGAAAGTGTGTTTCTTTTGCAGCCATGGACCAACGTGCGTCATCTTGAAGAACCCAACCTAACAACAACCATAAACAACGGCTCACCTGGCCTCATTTTCAGGTCATAAGGCCAGATAAAGAACCCCAACACAAGGGACACATAGCATTACATGGCCTTTATATTCCAGTGGCTACAGTGCTTCTCAATAGCTTTGTGAAGTCTGGTAAAATCCTTTGTCATTGTGACCACAGAGAATTACAGGCACACATTATAAGGTAGTCTGGGACAGGTGCAGAACCTTAAGTACCGGAGACCACAAAATTTCTCACGCAGGCAAAGGATAATTGTAAAACTACATCCTGCTCCAATTAAGAGACTGGCACTTTATTTCCAGGTTCTACCTTCAATACAACTCTTTTGCATGTAAATAATAAACCTCTGACCTTATCCAAAACTGTACATTTGAAATAACCACCAACTATTTTTCACAGTGCACACTTATGGCAGCACATACATTATGCAAGGGTGCATGGCATGTCCACGCTGGCATTAAACACCTCACATTGAACACCTGGCTCTGTGCAGCAGCCCAGGGTGCTGCATGTGGATGGTTGAGAAGACATTGACCAGAAGAGTTTGCTGTGCTAAACGTTGCCCATCACTGTCACACTGCACTACTGATTGCATCCTAGATACCACATACTTTTGTCCAGTTCCTTGCAAAGCTATGCAGCAGTTTAAGATTCTACAGTCTCCTTTATTAAATGATATAAATAAAATATTACATCAAGTATTAACTGCTCTCTATAAACTTTCAATTTGACTGTAAACTTATTTCAAATCAGCCATACAATTCCTCTTATAACTGCTGCTGCACGGCTGAAATTTACAATCATGGGATTAATAAAGTTCATCCTGCCTGATTTTTATTTTTATATGGCATCACGCAGGGCAAGCTTATGCAAAACTATTACGAATTAAAACCTTCATTGTGACACGTTACAATTTGGATTCTGAAAATTACACAAAATGCGATTCGGGTTGTGCGTTTCAAGGCAGCAAGTCTCTGACTTGAGTGTCATAAGAGGACACCTCATCACGTTACTGGAGGCAGTAAGAGCCCGGCTCTTCCCACACGCTAAAGAGAGCGCCGCTGTGTACATTTCTAACACCATGTGTCGCTGTGGCTCCGAACAAGTGCGCGCTGTCGCCACCAAGGAAGGAAAATCGCACCACAGCCGCTCCCACCAATCACAGGCGCGCTTTTAACGGAAAGTTTTCCCTGCATAACTTAAAACAAGATGACGATTTAAAAATCGGCGTTTTTAACACAAAAGTGTATAACGTCTCCTAATCCCATTTAATCAACGGAAAGTAAGTAAAACTAACATATACTTGACACCAGTTTTTGTTTTGTACCGGATGTTGTACTGGATCGTCCGTGGCCAAGTACACATAATATAGACCTATTAAATATATATTATAGATATCTCAGATTATGCATTAAAAAAACATCAGCTTGTGTGTGCGAGACAAAGTACATGCTTTAATCCTGATGACAACAGGGTTGCAATAAAAAAGTGTCCCAAACTAAATTAAACCAAACATTTTGTTTAACTGCGAGAAAACCATAATGGTCAATAATACTTCTACGCCAACTAACTTTTCACAACTTTATCGAAAGCAATGTTTGACTTTAAAGGCGCCTGCTTCGGGCAATTCTGGGCTTGAAGACACTCGGCTAAAAATAACTAAAACGAGTCATTGTTTTATTTTAAGGTTAAAAGGAAATATACGAACCACTACACATGACTATGGACTCACTGTAAATAAATATATTTCCGTGCAAGGCCGCTGCGCCCCTTTAAAAACTAGGCAATACGACCTATAATGACATGTTCTGTTACGTCTACACGGTCGACTAGCTACACTATTTAACTACAGTTTGGTAACTAACCACAACTTAACTAGGTCAATCATCAGACAGACAAAATTCACTCAAGCCGCACCTTTCGCCCGTAATACCTAGGGAAAGCCAGAGCTGCCGCACCCACGCAAGAAATGAATGGACATATTGTTTCAGCAGCAGCCTGATGTCGTGCTGACTTCTCAGTCGCGATAAAACCGTTCAGGCGAATCACACCATATTTTAAAAAGATTTACTGCTGAGTGACATTTACAGGTCAGGAATGCGAGGCATGTTGATCAACTGTCAACATCCGCTAGCTTCGCTGCTGCTTGACATAGAGGTGCAGTAGCATCGCACCATAAAGCGGCTAGCCGAAGCCCTCCGTCGGCGAACCCACCTCCTTTTTGGCACCGTTTTCGCCCTCACGGGATCCGAGTCGGCCGCCTCGGCCTTGCACTCGCTAGCGGCGATCTGCGGATGCAAATGGCCGGCGATGAGCCGGAGTCTTCGGTCCGCAGCTTCATGCCGCCCGAAACCGTGGCCGCTAGACGCCATGCCGCTTCCGCGCCGCGCAAGGGGGAAAGGCTGAGCTGTCAGAGGTCAGGCGGCCAACGGTAAGACGCTGGGCGTCAGGGAGACTCCTCCCAGCATGCACTGCGCGCCGCGCACCTTAGCGCCTCCCCCTCGCGCTTCTCCACTGAAGGTGCGATACGGGGGCGGTGGGGGCCGCACAGTTCAAAATCAGGACACCGCAGATATACCACACATTTTCCCGGAGCTTTTCATGGGTTTGCTCGCGTACGTTCAATACGCCAATAAATTATAAATGATACCAAAATGTTGTGTCTTTAGGAACTTTCAATGTTGAAATCCATTGTAATCCATTTGCAATTTAAACTCACTTATTTTGATGAACATGTATTTTTTGTGAAAGAACTCAAAGCCTGTTAGTATCATGGAAACAGTTAGACTGTATTATTTAGTATTTACGGAAACAAGCCCGTAAATACTAATACAGGCAAATGTTATAGGTGACAAAATAAATCAGCAATGTTAATTTGTGCGATCTGTTTGTGTTTAGTGTTTGGAATAGAAAACGTGTTTATTATTGAAAACAATTAGCATATAATATCCTTTACACATAAGTTAAAAGCTCTGTATATTTGTACCCAAATACAAAAACCAGGGCTGGATTAGTGTTTAAGTTGTTCTAGTCCTCAGCAGACGTGAGAACTGTGCCTCGCCCCACCTCGCCTCGAGAAAAATGGATCGGTTAGCTAAACTGGAAACACCCATGTGTACATGCTGATGTCAGCTGAAGACCCCCCAGATATATTAATATGCTCTTGATCAGTAGTAAAATATGATTACATTGAATTGATTCGATTTTTGTCCGAAGTAGCCCATTTAGCCTACTTCTAAAATTTAATTGAAAGGTTTTGTTTACTCAGTTTTAAATGTTTTGAGCTGATAAATGCAGTCCTGTCTTAAATTCTTGCACAAGTAAAATTTAGTTAATAATAACATTCTTTACATTACTAAGCTACTTATAATCTCATCCTTTTGCAACAACTGATGTCTCACTTAATATAGACATAAATTAACAGGGCAGTCTATATGCCAGAGTAGTATTGTTAAACCATTCTACATAACTGTCATAATTTGGCAACAACAAGTAATACATACTTTTGTATGGAAAGCCATAAATATTTTGATCCATACAACATTCTCAGCGTGTGCGATGCGGCCAGGATAGGGTTAATCAGACATTATTCGAATAATGACAGGTGAACTTTGACTAGTAATTCTGCCTAAAATACCCATCCTTTGTTCACAGTGTCACAGGGGGGCTGGAGTTTGTCCCAGGAAACCACAAGGGAAGGAACACCAGGCACAGAATGCCACTGGAAGTAGGTACATTTCATTCAAAACATATCTAATAGTCATCCCCATTAGGGCCAGCTGATGGTATGGTCCTACCTGTACTGTACCATGTGGCAATGAGATAAACCTGCACCACATGTTCAGTTCTCAAGTGAGTGAAGGCCCCCTGGATAATTAGACAATGGTTTAACCCTCTAATGCAGTACAACAAACCATCCAAAACACAAGTGAATGTTTTTTTATTTGAATAAAACAAGGCTCATACAAAATACAAGTTAAAGTAAAATCCATACAGGAGATCAGTATAAAAGGAACACGCATTTTGCAGAATAATGCCACCTGGCTACAATCATGCGATTCCCATGCTGCGAGAATATTGGGTGAATTTAACAAAATATTACAGCAAATAAGAAGTGTCACTGAATGCTTGGAATTGTGTGAGAGCTGGGCAAAGTTCTGTTTGAGGGAAACGTGACAGCGGCGCATTTTGACATCATCCCACCCACCGTCCAGTTGTGGGCAAGGTCTGGGTCCGTCCAGTCAGAGGATTAACTCCCAAAACAAAGTTCTGTAATGCACTGACTGCGAGCAGTTAAGAGTCTAAGTGTATTACAGAACTTTACTCGGAAAGCCGCAGTGCAAGCAGGAATTCCTCCACTGAGGACTCTTTCACCATCACACCAGAGAGCAGCCTTTAAAACAAACCACAACGGTGGATACCTTCGGCACCTTCTGAGCACGCCCACTAATGGCACATTAACCAGGTCCGGATCTCTAAAGGCGAAACACAGGCCTGGTTTTGAACTACCTGTACGAAATCTGTGACATTAACAATACAGCAGGTATGGCAAATTCCCATAACAGTGCCAAGTTGTGTTTTTCTTATTTTTATATATATATATATATACACACACATACATACATACATACACACACACACACACATTTTTTTTTACTATAAAATATGTGTAGTGTATACCGTTAACAGTGTAATGACGCTAGGGGCATACATCAAAAAAATGTTGACCTTTAAAATGGGCCTACCTTGAAATTCATATATTCAAAGTAAGAACAGACAGTAAAAATGTATATAACCAAAACATACAGTGCTACAACATAAAATTAAACCCAGTGTCTCTGCTACTGTTAAATCTTCTCTACAGCGTTCGTAAGTGTATCACTTGTTGGTGGTCGATACGTGGAAGATCTGCGAGTCTAAATTTGTATAGTCAAGCGTGCATGATCATGACAAAACGCTCATTTATCCGTTTGAACCAAACTAGCATTTAATAAGGTACCTGCAATCATTATGTAACTTCTGATACGTCGACACAAAACTAAGCACTCAACGATTTTATGTAGGTTAGATTTTAAATGTTAAAAACGGCAAGACTGGACTTTGTACATTGTCACGTGCATTGCCATACCTTAATAAGTATTAGCATATATACAAATGTCACTTTACTGTGATTATAACTTGCAGTTCTTACACTTATAAAAGTTCACTTATTGTCCCTTTGCATACAATGTACAATCAATAAATGCAAATCAATGCACACAATGAAAGACAATACCACAAAGTATGCATGTGATAAATGACATGTTCCTAAATGTTATTATTACAAGCATTTAACGTATACTTCATTAGCTAGCTATAGCCAACATACCTGGTACAAGTAGGGGAGCAGTTAGCTATGAAGCCAGCTGCAGTCCAGCTCGAGATGAAAGCGATCATAAAATGGCAAAAATATGGTCTGAAAACACTGCAGCGCTGATTGCCGAAATGCGCACTTTGTCACATTATTTTGCGGCCGTCGGCCTTGCTGTGTCCCGCCGCGAAGTGATCATGAGGTGCTTTTCCGCCACTGGAGCCTACCTTCGCATATTACTACTCCTCCGTGCAGAGCAGCCTGCAGCTGGAAGAATGTCGACGTGGAGCTGCCAACCGTGGACGCGCATTCGTGGACGCGCTCTGCGAGAAAGCGCTCTCGCCGCGAACTCGAGCAGTGGGCTGCGCCGTAGGTGGAGGCGGTGGCAGAGGTGGAGCGAGCTGCTTAACAGGTACGTGTCAGGACGCGCATTAATAGCCGATATAAGTAGTGGGACGTTTTCAAACGATGCCTGATTGCAGCGCAGTTCCAGTTGTCCACTAAAACTCAGATGACAGACTCTTATTCTGGATTCTGATAAATGTTTCTTTTTTTGTCTGTGTTTGTAACTAATTAATTTGAATCACATCATAGGTCTGGCAAGGATAATATAGCCTATAATGCTTAGCTTAAAAAAGTGATGGGAATAGTGGGGCAGACTGTAATTTATTTGCTTAGTGGACTTTAATCTGAGGTGAATGGTTAAAAATTAACCATTTTCTTCGCCCGATGATGTATATTTTGGTCACAAATCCCAGGTCTGGGCCTATAACCGGAACGATACACGAGCTGTCAGGATGATGTTCGTTGTTTTTATTGAATATTCCTTCATCATAGTATGTCCAGTTTGTTTTCTGGTCATGGTGTGTACAGGCATTATTAAAATGCATTATGTTTTTCAATTAAACATTGAAAGGTCATTGAATGCTGCTCAAAGAATTTATTATTATTTATTGTCGTTACCCGGATATTCACATTAATAAACCATAGAAAAAGGGCGCCCTGCCTTGCATCCGTAGCTTCCAGGATAGGCTCCGGAGCCCCGCGGGATGGATGGAGACCTCTCAACGTTGTGAATAGACACATAGAAATCACATATGCATAATTAAAGGACAAATATAAAATATAACGCACTATAGGCCTATAGACCACTATACGATGACGGGATGATAGGCCTACAGTGGATGAAAATTACCTCGTTCTTTTTAATATTAATTTACTATTATTCTTACTCTGTACAGTAACGCGTTAGGATTGTTGTTTTTCCCATGCAAACCACTAAGGGTCGCTATCATGTGGAACTTGGTGTCCCAAGACGACTACCAGCCAATTGTGCATACAGTCGTGTAAACATATTTTAGGAATGGGCTTAAAATTCACGCCTAAGATGCTAAATATCAGTACCCTGGGAAGATAGCTACATAATACCCATATCAAAAGCAAGGATAGCAGTGCAGACCTTCTCACAGAAGTGATATTGTCTACCCCATGCTGCCTCTCTCCAACAGGGATTGGGTGTGACTCATCTCAGGTGACCGTTCTCATGGTAGGTGAGGACCTCCAAGTCCCATGCGTTGTTTTGCCTCACGATGCCAATACAAAGAGAGGTCCCTGTCCTTGATGCGGTAATGCCACATACCCACTTTTTTTAGACTTGTCAGCATGTTTCCCTTGACTTCACATTGTGGTCAGGCCATAATAATACTGCACTCAACTCATTTTTATCTCCTTTGTCACATTCTAGGGAACAATGCTGAGTAACTAGATTTCATTTAAGTATAATACGGTATTCCACTGTGTGGCGAATATATTGATTTCAGCCAATGTCTTTATCCATGTTTCAGTCTTGGTCTCCCAGAGAGACGATATCCGTGTGACATCATCAGCTGTTGTTTTCTTCTGTGGGTTACTTGTTTCCTCCATCAAGCTTTCCTTCATGATGAATCACCTAAGTACTAGTCTCTGCAGCACCAGAGTGACAACAAACTCCCGAGGCTGAACCTCGGCTGACTAGAAGATCAATTACCTCTCAGTGAGCATTAATTTGTTTAAATCATTTGACGTTTTTGTGATCATACAAATCACAGCAACTGTCCATACCATCGTCTGCTTGTCCAGGTAGGGCTTATCCAACGTCATGAAAAATCAACCACACACAAATTATAATAATGTATCTTAAGTATGATTTTTTAAAATGATAACCCTTTTTGTAGGATATAATATAATATGCTCATGTGGAACTAAGGCAAAGTTGTCGGTCGATCGCTGTTCTATATGTTATTTTATTTACTTACTATATATATGACCTTACTCTTCGATACAGAGTGGAAATAATATTTACATGTAATACATGTGTATTTCTGCTTGTTGAGCTGTAACTTGCTTTATAACCCAGGCTGCTGTAGATTTTCATGTCGCGACGTAAAGTCAGCCAACGTGAGGCTGGAGATTTAGCAGAGTGGGACGATCCCTCCGCAGTACACTGAACGCCCTTGACTGGCTGCGGCAGTTCGTGGGCAGGACATCACGGCTGCTGGGGTTTTCCGTATATTTTCCCAAGACCAGAAGTAGTGCATTATTTCCAAGGCAGCACGCTTTTCCACCCGGCTGCTGTTGCGTGTGGTCTGCGATTCAGTTTCAGAGCGTCGTTTGGGAATATAAACCGAAAGGCTACTTGGAATACGGACTGGGATTGTACCTCATGACAATGATGGAGATCGAGTTGCCAAAAATGCACCAGAGTCAACAGGTAAAGGGCGAGCTAGGTATATATTGTTACGGCATTTTATGCTACAGTAAACTCAGTTTCATATTGTTGATTTCCTGCATGCTTAATATAGAACTTAAAATACACAATGGTCCTGCGATCATTTTCGTCAATCCGTTATTATTTACCTACAATTAATATATTTTATACTTATTATATGTAATGTTCTGTCTATGCGTTTGATGGAACCCGGGATATTGAAGCCGAACTGCCGTTTGTCGGCGTATTGTTACTATTAAAACTCTGTCTTAATTAAAACATTATATGTTAAATCAGGTGTTAGTTTGTTCTTGACCTTGTTGGTCTGAATAACTACTTTCTAATAACCTGCGAATCGTCTGTACAATCGGGTAGGCGTTCTGAACGCCACAATTTCCGATTCTGCGCCATTCATACATTCATAGAAAAAATTGCACCGTCATTGAACTTTGGTGGGTGTAAATCCACGTGTGAAAATGCTTTATATATATAAAACGTTTAAAGACATGTGCAAAATTGTACTTATAACGACAATCGAAATGAGAAACGGAAAACTTAAACAGGAACCTAAACTTTTTTCCTCATTGGTTTTTCCTCATATATCAGATACGTGAGGTTGAGTTGGTCTTCGCGAGCCTCCTTGCTACTGCGAGGTTCCCCCATAGCATGTGATCCCTTGTAAAGATGGCATCAGAGGCTACCTTTGCGTTGCTCAGCTGATTGCACAATCGCTGGTCGCCTCAGTCAGGAATGCTCATGTTTGTCTTGTTCTATACCCTGACGCAAGTGGTAACCCGCAGCGTAAAGACATTGGTCCTTGCTAAGTAAATAATTGTACGGGCGTTTGTGAAACGATTAAAGTGTGATAACTGATTATGCAATCAGAGCCACATCTAAATGTATTATGATTGCATAATAGACGAAAAATGTATGTGCATATGTATATGTTTAAGGAGGTGTCTGTGTTAATCTTAACATGATTACTATGGATATAATAGAAAAGTAAAGTACACGTTGTATGCAAGCAAGCAGGGTCATTGAGTCTTTTTTGTGACCATTTTAACTATTTAAATACAAAAATATGGCCTGTTAGGCACAGTAGGCCAGTTTCAGAGAGCGCACCCTTTTTGCTTTTTCTAGCAGGTGAAAAGGTGAAAGTTTGCGTAGCTTGACATGAATAGTCAAACCGGAAGAGCTGGCTTGAATTGAAATGTCTCTACAAGACGGTCCAGATTTGGGCCCTGATGGGTTTGTCACGGGCCAGCCCTTGTACATTTCGTATTTAGTGTTTTGCTTAATTTGTATATTTCTTTAGTGTTAGTGATTGTAATGTGATAGACTTCTGCCATATAATTTAAGTTTTGCGCATATCTGTGTGGTGTAGCATGGGATTAGTGTAGCGTTGCGATTTCACTCACTGGATGACCTATCTATCTATTATTCGTGCACTTTGGACGTTCTCTTGTGCCCTTGCAGCTCTCACAGGTGGTGAGGTAAAGTTTAGGTTTCATCATGCCGAAAAAGGTTCCCTTTTGTGTTAACAAAAAGTCCACCGTTTTCATTTCATCCTGCACGTGAGGAGTCTGACCTGGAGAAGTCTTGTTTTTCACGGGGCTGGTTCCTTGCTGCCGATCAGGAGCGCCAATTACTAGCCGCTGTGACGTTTCTGTTCCTGCTATAACAAAGCAGCTGGACATGGGCGACGCATGTAGCGCCAGGAACGTGTTTCCACGCTGGGCATTCTGATGACATATCATTCGGATATCAAAAACACTACGTGAATATTCATATTTGTTGAATGTGAAATTAATAATCAGTTCTGAACATGTTTGAGAGACACGTGAAAGTTAGCGTTGAAAAACAATAGTTTAGTTTTGGATGCTGCTATTAAATAATGGAGATTTTTTTTAAGAAGTTTTTTTTCCTACAAGTGACTGGAAGTCATGTAAAATCAAGGAAGTTTATATTAGCCGATGGCCTGTTACATCATCTCTGCTGTAATAACTTCTTAAATCGTGCAAGATAGGGGGGCTTTGGGGGGGGTTCAGTGTGGTGTACGAACACTGAAGCATTTTGAGAATTTCCTGCCAGTAGAAACACAATTAGACTTTCAAGATTATGAAAGAGGAAATGCAATGGAAGCATTTGAGACTATTCAAATATTAAATTTAATAACAATTATATGCATCTTATATGACTATGCTGATTGTAGCCTGAAAACTAAAATAAATATAATTATCTGAAATGTAACAGCCAAAAAAAGAGGTTTAAGAGGTTTTTTTGTACATGCAAAGGAATATATTTTTTTCACAGAACTTAGTGTGGTGCCATGTTTGTGTTTGTGAGGAGACTAACCTTTGTAATGTCAGGACTTCTCCTTCCAGCGTTCAACATAAAAATAATGTGCCCTTTGTAGTTTAGTGTGGTAACCTGGTTTTTTTGTTCATTGCAGAAATATTCCCACATGCACCACTGTAGAAAAAAATGGACTTTAGAGAATACAGTAAACAAGACTATTTAAAAGTAGAAATTTACTGAAAAACCACATCTCGATATTTTCAAGTAATTGACAAGGTAGAAGTTTGTAATTAACTGTATAATGTTGTCAGTTAATAATATTGGTTTAAATAATTCGTACAATTCTTTGAGAATACAAAGTATGAAGATCAATGTTTAAATAGAAATCTGTTTACCCACCAACAACAGAATTTAGTTTCTTTTAGGGTTTTTTTCATTTTCTTAAGTGAAAGGTTGTTTGTTTCAGATGTGCTTTGATCTTGTGAGTTTCTGACAGCCCTGGTCAGGTTGTTACAGTTTTCATCCACACTCCTCTTTATGTTTTCAGAGCATTTAATTTATGGGAAACTGAAGATCAGAAACTGGAAAAGGGAAGAAGGGAGCAGTCTCCCTTTAACCATATACACAAATGAGACACGTTCAGTACCAGTCAAACGTTTGGACACGCCAAGCTGCCTATAAAGGAGACTGATACAGTATCCCATCACATGACCTGGCCACCTGATCTTAACACATTAGAAATAGTTTTGGAGGAGTTTGGCCAGAGAATGAAGGGAAATACAGTCAAAGAGTACTCAGCATATATGGGGAACCTCCATTAGGACAGCCGGAGAAGCATTTCAGGAGACCATCTCGTGATTCTGGCGTAGAGGAGACAGTAGGGTCAACCAGTCCCTGGTGCAATTGGGGTTAAGGGCCTTGCTCAAGAGCCCATGGGATTTGAACTGCCAACCTTCTGAATCCTTAATTATTTTTGGTCACTGCATAATTCCTTGTCTGTATATATATTACATACAGTATGTATAACACTGTCTGAAAGTCATAGGCAATGGAAATATTTAAAGGTATTTACTGGGTATTAAGTATATGTTTCCTCAGAATAAAAAACACAATTTAGCATTAGAACATATGTCAGTTAAGAATACGAGGGGCGTTCAATAATTTGTCTACCTGAGTATGAAAGAAAGGAGCAAGCATGTTGAAACTAGTCTGGGCATGCTGTGACATGTCTTAAGTTTACTCATGCATGGCTTTGGCTCAATGGCAGTCTAACACTCCAAGAGACAGGATGTCCAGAAAGTCCTCATACAAATCAAGTAAGAAAATGCTAGATTTGGAGCAATGATCAGTGATAAAGTTTCTCACGAAAGAAGGGAAAAAGCCAAAGGAGATCCATGAAAGCATGACTGCAGTTCATGGTGAGTCTGCCCCTTCATCCTACAAAGTAAAATTTTGGAGCAAGCTGTTCTCGTGGTGTAGAGAGTCCATTGAAGATGACCCTCACACTGGACCGCCGGTGGAAGCAACTTCCACAGAAATCTGCATGAACGTTGAGGATTTAATTTTGTTATTCGACTTAAGGTTTCCCAAATAGCTGACAAAATGGGCATCTCGGCAGGTACGGTTTGGAAAATAATTCATGAAAAGTTGGGCATGTCAAAGGTCAGTGCAAGATGGGCTCCTAGAATGCTGATGCCATGTCTGAAGGCCAGAAGGCTCCAGTGCTGTCAGGGGAACTTGGAGATGTCCCGTGAAGACCAAGTGAATTGTTTTCATCGTTTGGTGAATGGAGATGAGACTTGGGACAATCATAGAGATCCTGAGTCCAAAATGGAGTCAATGCAGTGGAAGCACAAGCCATCCCCACTCCCCAAAAAAGTTCAAGGTAGAAAGACTGCAAGAAAAGTCATGGCAACAGTTTTCTCGGATATTGAAGGACTTTTGCTTCTGGAGTCCATGCCACATAAGGCAATCAGAACTTGGGAGAGTTATGGCAACACAATGATCACCTTTTGGGAGTCAATCAAGGAAAAAAGATGAGGGAAAACTCATGGCAGGCGTGCTGCTTCTTCACGACAATACGCTGGTTCACATGTCATGCCAATCACAGGCTGTCATCCAAAAATATGGGTTCTAATAGCTGAACCATCCACCCTACAGTCCTGACCTGGCTCCCTCAGATTATTTCCTATTCCTAGTTTTGAAGGAATCTCACCGTGGACAACGGTTTTAAATTGATGAAGCGTCAAGGGACCTGTGAAGTCCTTGTTTGAAGGTCAGACAGAAGATTATTTTTCAAAGGCGTTAAGGTCATTGCAGGAAAAGTGGATGAAGTGTATGAAGTTATCAGTAGACTATATTGAAAAATAAAACAAATTTCTTTCATACTCGGGTATATAAATTATTGAACGGCGTAACAATAAAGATGAGTAAGAATATCTGTTCTCCAAAACGTTGCTGATATCTAGCTGGATGGCTAGATGAACACCGCTTCAGTTCCCAAACCTTCACAGGTATACTTCAACTATGTATTTGTTAAATTTCATCACCAGCTCACTTAATGAGTAAATTTTAATTAGTTTGAAAAGTCAATGAGATATTGATTAGCTGTACGAGGTGTGCTAGTGGTCTAGTCCTGGGGCAGGCAACCCTTATCCTGGATTGCCAGTATCCAGCAGGTTTTCTATCCCACCTGATGAATTACTATCTGCCTGAGATCAGGTGTGGTTCATCTGAGGTCCGGTAGGATGGAAAACCTGCTGAGTACTGGCACTCCAGGATCAGGCTGGTCTACTCCTGGTCTAGTCAAAAACACACATGGGTGTAAATCCTGGGGTGACTTTAGGAGAGGTTTTGGAATGGCTAAGCTGACACATTTTGACATACAATATTTTACCAGCATGAAGATCATTTAAACATCATTTTCATTGACTGCTTAATACTTTTGCACAGTGCCATATGTCGTATCTAAAAGTGATAAAGACAAATACCATGAATTGGAAAGATATAAAAAGACTTATGGTTCGGAAACAGATAAATTTACTCCATACAGAATGCCGTTGCAGATGGAATGTGATTTGTCTCTTGGTGATTGTCACCAACGGCTGAAAGATCATGGAGCAAAAATGCTGCTTTCTTAGGTTATCCTGTGTATCGTTTGATGACTAACAAAACTGGCTTTTTAGATGCTTTTATCTGATGCCAGTTGCACCTTATTCAGCCTAAAATTTTATATCTACACAAATTTATTAGTTTAAAAAATGATCTGTGTGACTGGCTGGCATTGCGGCTCAGTGCACAGTGCTGCTGCTTCACGCCTCCAGGGCTGTCGGTTTAAATCCTACCTCCACTGGGGCAGGTGTGTGCAGTTTGGATGTTTTTCCCGTGTTGTACCAGTCGCCTCCTCCTTCGTACTGGAACAGATATGTAGGTGGAGGATGGAGGAATCTGTGACCCATGGTCCAGTCCAACTGGCATTATCAAGAACAAACATATGAAGTACCGTGAGCCAGGTGATATCCCTGTAAAGCTTGTTTTACTATATAACAGCATCACTTCTAACATGCTTGGCGTTTCACGTACATATTCAGTATTTAAGATTCCTCATTAATATATAAATGAAAGGAACAGTAGCTTTGTTGTTCTTCTGAAAGCAGACATCGCAAGCCTGCGGCGTGTACATTCCTGGCACTTCGCTTCCAGATACTTCTCTCTGGTGGTGGCCGCTTCCGTTTTGTGCTGCCCCCCCCCCCGCTTCCCTAGTTCACCCAGTCTCCTCTATCTCACCCAGCCAAGTTACCTAATAACTCGGCTAGAGGAAGTGTAAGATGTCTTAGATGTAATAATGCGGCACTCTCTTCGTAAACAAAGGTCACGCGGTGAGCGCTTTTCCTTGTGACACAGTCACTGGGTTTTTTTTTTCCTTTCTGTGCAATCTCTCCGGACTCTTATGAAACGCTTAGCCTACGCATACATCTGTGAAGGCCGAGGCACACACAAGGGTGTTAAGGCACCGCAGGCAGATGAAGCCGGCGTCCGGGTGGCAGATGTGCGCAGGCGTGGGGGCCCGCCCTCTGCCAAGGGCCCGCATGTACACCAGGAACCGTGCTATGGGAACTTGCTGCAGACTGCATTATCTGCACTGCATTATCTGCTCCTCGCACGCTCAAAGCACGCGGAGAGATTACCGCACACGGTGTCCTTTGCCTGCTCTTGACAGAACACAGTGCCCTTTAAGAGCTCCTTCACCATTTGATTGTGCTTTTTCAGTTCTGCAGCTGCAAAGCTTTTTAAGCTAACTTCATTTATTTTGTAAATTAAATTTAATGTCGATTTTGCCGCTCCAAACTATGAATGAATTCTGTGACTGGAAATATTATCACTACAAATTATTACTCTCTTCTGAATTTCAATATACATGTTATTAAAATTTTTTACATATAAATATATATATATATTTTTTTTCTACACTTCAGTTGAATTATTTGGTGTGTAACATACTTCTTTCCAAGAAATCTACATAAATGTGTGTGTGTGTGTGTGTGTTTTTAAGCAATTTGATTGGCATCATTTAAGTATTAATTTTTGTGTGTCTGGGATTCATACTGGGTTTAAAGGTCTTTAAATCGGCCCCACTGGTGTTTTACTAGTTTGATTCATCTCTGCTTTCTTGGTGGTTGCTTATTAGTGGAGTTGCCACCAGCACCTGTGATGTCACCGATGCCGTGGCAGAGACACGGATAGCTGAGCGATGGGCAGAAACCCTGCCGGTGTCCCACAACCTCTGAGTCAGCCTTGGGGTTTAATAAGACAGCTTTCGGTGAGGGTTTTGCTAGCGCACAATGATGGGCTGGATGGAGCAGGGCCACGCCCGCCCTGTCACCTGAGCAGCCCTCTCTCTCGGGCCGACTTCCTCACGCCAGTCCCATGCACTTCTCCGATTGGAGTGAAATTTTAGCCTTGTGAATAATTACCACCTACCTCTGGGAGGCTTGGCACTCTCAGAAGGCAGGACAACCTCCAGCGTGCTGGCAGCCCGCGTCCCACACCGGGCCTCTCTGCCGGAGGAGGAAGGAAGCCCTTCAATCTCTTTGCGAAATGCCCGCCGTGTAAGTGCCATCTAGATCCCGGCTGTGGCGTGCCAGCACACATTAACGGGGACGTGTGTGGGTTTTGCGTGACACCAGAGCGGTATTTCCGGATACCTCCGCGGGTGGAGACGCGCGTCCTTCGGCACACCGCGTTCGCCATTCACACCAAACCAAACAGGCTCGGCCGGTGCTGGTATTGCGTGGGTGGGGATCACGTATTCCGGCAACAGGGGAGGAGGAAACAGGAGACGGGCATGTATTATTCACGCAGCTGTGTCTTCTCCATTACGCTCATAATAACACCGGGGTTGCTGTGAAGTCACGGGACACCCGTCCTCTGGGAGGGAGGGGGGTGCCAAGGGGCGGCAGCTTAGTGGTGTTCTCTGCGAGCCCCCAGCCGCTCTCCACCATCTGTTTGTGCCGGACGGATCATAAGCACTATTGGGGGTCTCTGTCACACCCAGGCCCAGCCTCACCCTCACGCCGCTACTCTGTTCTCCCTCTCTGGCCAGGAAATGGAGCTGATTGACATCCTGTGGAGGCAGGACATCGACCTGGGCGCCGGCCGCGAAGTCTTCGACTACAGCCACCGGCAGAAGGAGCACGAGCTGCAGCGCCAGCGCCAGCGCGAGGAGGAGGAGCGGCTGCAGCGGCTGCAGGAGGAGAAGAAGGCGCTGCTGGCTCAACTGCAGCTGGACGAGGAGACGGGCGAGTTTGTGCCGCGGGCCCCACCCAGCTCCCAGCAGACCACCACGCCTCCTGAGAAGGTGCGGGTACGGGGCGGTGTGGGGGGCACGAAGGCCGTTGCTCGGCAACTAGGTAACCACCCTGCTACTATAATGAGAGAGCACAGGTGCAGTTCCATAGCAATAGTAGTACTTATTATTTTTTTTTTGTGTGTCATCGCTTGGTGAAGCACATTATCTGAGTGTTGCTGGCCCCGTGTAAAAACCCCGGCCATATATTTCTGAAGCCAGTTGAACTCGAAAAGCCGCCGGTCCGGCTAAGCGCAGCTCATTTCGTCTTTCAGCCTGCTGTGTTCACAGAAGAGGATGTGGGCACCCTGTCATTTGACGAATGCATGCAGCTCCTGGAAGAAACCTTCCCGCTAGTGGAGGCTATCGAGGTGAGGGAGGGTCTTTGTCCTCACCTGACTTACGATGCCGACGCTCATTTTCTTAGATATGTCTCTGATCTCTCCTCTCACTCTCTGCTGTTTTTCCAGACTTCTGCTCCTACGCTCGATCCCTCCGTTTTGCCTGCCGCCGCCCACGGCAGCCCAGTCATGATGGGTCCTCAACCACAGCCCCTGCTGTCAGCAACGCCGCCCCCCCAGAAGCCCCTGCCGGACGTGGAGCAGGCCTGGATGGAGCTGCTCTCCATCCCTGAGCTGCAGGTACAATAAGCAAATTCATTCGCCTGCGACAGAGGCAGCTGGGATCGCAACGGACACCCGAAGAATGCCCAGCTACCCCCGCCCCAGGGCGAGGAGGACAAGTGCACCTTTGTTGTGCAGATTTGCAGAGTTGGCACGGGCTGCGGGCATTTTTCAGCAAAGCCCCCCCCACTAGACTCAGAAGAGACGTTTAGGGTGGGACACAGTGTGTCCACCCACCTATCAGCCGAGATAACGATGGAATAAAAAAAAAAACAACACTGAGATCGTAAGTGCCACTCTGTAGGAACTGAGTTTTGTTGAAACATAATAGTTGATCAACAGAATGAAAAACTGCAATTTAGTTCCATTTAGTTTGATATTCTGACGATAATCTATAACCTAGCTATTAGCCGCTAAAGATGTAATAGGACTGTGGCATTTGTCATTTACTGTTGTTCTGCTTCTTCTCTAGCAGTGCCTGAACATGCAAATGGGGGACGTGGTCGAACCACAGGGCTACAGTGCCACGAGCACCTCCCCGGTGGTGCAGGAGCCAAACTACCCCTTCTACCTGCCCAAGATGACAGATGTGATTACAGTCCCTGCAGAGTCAGTCTGCTCCTCAGGGTATCAGAGCTCCTTTGAAGGGGCTTTTGCCAGCACCGTCCCAGCAGACAGCCCCGGTCAGGCGACTCTGGAGGCTCCGGACCTGAATGGCGCCTTTAGTGTAGAGAGCTTCTGCGAAATGTTTTACCCGGACCTTACAGATACAACAATAAGCCATGGCGGCTTACTGGGTGAGGGTGGGAGTGAGAGTACCGCGCTGGCCGAACTGCCAGAAGAGACACCGGTTAAGCCCATGGATATCTCTGAGTTCACGTTGGGGGAGGGATTTGCCAGCAAGGAGGCCGAAGCCGAATTTCCCGACTCTGACTCGGGCCTGTCGCTGGACGCTAGCCCCAACAATGGGTCACCGGAGAAATCGACTGTTGGCGACGGCTCCTTCGGATACAGCGACTCCGATATGGAGGAGATGGACAGCAACCCTGGCAGCACCAAGTCTGACTACACCGAGATGTTCCCACTGTCTTTCGTTGCAGAAAGCATCCAAGGAGATTCTGGCGCCCATAGCCAGCCTGGATCCTTACAGGACCAGAACGCCGGGCATCCCAAGACTGAACTGGCAGAGGACGCCGGGCATGACAAACCGCCCTTCACCAAAGACAAGCACCGGAGAAGCATGGAGGCTCGCCTGTCACGGGACGAGCAGAGGGCCAAAACCCTCCAGATCCCCCTTGCCGTAGACCTCATCATCAACCTCCCTGTAGACGACTTCAACGAGTTGATGTCCAAGCACCAACTGAATGAGGCCCAGCTGGCCCTGGTCCGAGACATCCGCCGGCGCGGCAAGAACAAGGTGGCTGCCCAGAACTGCCGCAAACGCAAGATGGAGAGCATCGCGGGCCTGGAGTGCGAGCTGGACTCGCTACGTGAGGAGAAGGAGAGGCTGTTGCAAGAGCGGTCCAAGAACAACAGCAGCCTTCAGCAGGCCAAGCAGGAGCTCAGCAGCCTCTACAAGGAGGTGTTCAGCATGCTCCGGGATGAGAAAGGGAAGCCCTATTCACCCAGTGAGTACTCCCTACAGCAGACGTCCGACGGCAATGTGTACCTGGTGCCGCGCGTCAAAAAGACGACGGGCAAGACCCGCGGCAACTAGCATTTCTCTGCTTAACGTATTTTTGTACTGCACTACCATAACAAAAAGTCTATGCAAAAAAAATAAAAATAAAAAATTTGTAGTCTCAAGATCGCTTCAGCATTAGTCCAGCAGCAGAACTATTATATAGTTTTTGCATATCCAACCATAGCGGTTTGACGTCTTAATATTTTTTATATTTAGATTTTTGCTTGTATGGCTATAATGTATATTTCTTTCCCCCAAGGAACCTTTTTTTCTCAATATGGTTTGTAAATAAATGTTTATCTTATTTGCCTTTGAAGTATGAAAATGTACTGTATATATCATATTTTAGTATTCTAATCTTTTTTTTTTTTTTTTGCAAATTTCTCTTAATTTCCAGTCGGTTTTATAAATGATTTATGCTTTGATTTACTGTTCAATTGTTTTATCTCTAGACTTTTCTCTTGTACTTTATAAAAAAAAATAAAATATTCATTTAATCCCCATCTTCTGATATTTTTTGGTCTGAAAGGTATTCTTTGGCACATGTAAAAACACAGGATAATAATCATTTGGGAGGTGAGCAGGGGGCATTGCTAATCTCCCTTACATTAAAATGGGAGATTTACTCTGCTTTCAACTCTATTTTCATATATGACCTCTATAAAGGCCAGAAAGGCACTGCTGTTAATTCTACCTGTGGCTCCCAAGACAGTCACATGTAAAATTACCCATTTTATTAATTTTATTTAGGGCAGCAAGGAATATGGTAGCTAGGGGCAATTGCTGCTGTGGCCTTGAACATTGTGGCTAAATTGCTCCAATAAAACATCCGGCTATATACTGCAAATGGGCCTTGCAGGAACCAATCACGTTGCATAAAAACAATGAATCATTGATATTTCCCGAAGCCGAATCCACTGCAAATTCATTCATGCAAAACCCACCAGAACCCAGTATTATGACAACTTGGAAATGTGTGAAATCAGTAAATCAGCAATTCAGTCAGAAGCAGGTGTTTATTTTCCTGTATTTCTTCCCTGCATCGCAATCGCTCCTGTTCTGCGACAGGCGTCCATGCATGTTCACTTCCTTCACAACCCTTACGCTCTCCCTCTGCTTGCTTCTATCTGCCTCGGCTGCTCCAAAGATTCATATCTTGGAAACCATGTATCAAAACAGAAGCCCACAGGTATACACACTAAAGTGACTGCGCATGTCTAAATCCAAAGGTGGAAATTTCAGGTGCAGAAAGTACAAATCCAAAGCAAAATTTAATTTCGACCAATCAGCTGAGTGCTCTCCAACTGTAAATCTTTATACTCAACTGGTTGGCTGAAACAAAATCTTGCTCTGGATTTGTACTTTCTGAACCTGAATTTTCCACCACTGCCTAATCCGGATAAACCAAACAGGAGGAGTGTTATACCAATGAAAGTGCCTTTCATCTGCAGCTTCCGGTGTCTGCATAATGCCACGCAAAGCTAAGCTGAAGCCTGATCGCGATCCCTTACGGATTCCTGATGTGTCCAGCTCTCCAGCGGCCGACGCCTTCACTTTTAACCATTTACGCGGATTCTGCGTTTCAAAATAGAGAGGAATGACCTTTGTGAATGTGAAACCTGAATGTCGACTTAGAGAGAAAAGGGGACAGAAACAGTCTTACTGGGAGAATTGTTTTTATTGAAGACAAACATGAAGCTGCCATTGTAAGCATTCTTAAGTAGACTGACAAAGTGCAATTTTATCTCTAAGTAGAACTGAAAATAATTTACATATACATTATGAAAGGACAATGTAACAAGAAAGTGCACATAACGTTCTAACAAGGTGAAAAAGTTAGCACCACCGGAGCCCTTCAATGTGGGATCCAGACTGTCACTATTCAAACATGTAAAAATCTCAGAGAATCTATGACATCACTGGGATGCTGACGACAGGCTGAAGATGGAACATTTCACATCTATGGATGATAACACCCATGTTGAGCGCCTTGGGGCAAATCTGTGGTGAAAAGCGCTATATAAAAATAAACTGAATTGAATAATAACCTCACAGACCCACGCCACATAAAACCTAGGATGACCATTTTAAAATATGTGTTGAGTACGTGTCAAGCCGCTCATATATCATTATCCAGATGCTGTGTCGTAAATGCTAGTTCCATTTTTAACCTGCTGTATAAAATTACCCAAATCCCAGGCCCGAGGTCAGTTCTGCGTGTGAACGGACATACTAGATATCAAAGATAAAGTGCAAAAGAAATGGAAATGCTTCAGGAGAGAGCGGAGATACACCCAGCCGATTTTACCTTACCTTTACATCAGCTTGTGGAAGGAGCTTTGCGAGAGTAATTGGGACTTATGATTTCTGAGTTCGGGCCTGGGATTTGGGTAATTTTATACAGCAGGTTAAAAATGGAACTAGCATTTACG
>JABFEB020000035.1:9578408-9589852 GCA_019775895.2 Stomatorhinus ivindoensis
CTGGGAAAACCTCCAGAATGTGACTAAGTGTAATAGAAACCAAACTATAGAAAGTCCAGCTGAGACATACAGGGTCAATTGAAGGCATTAAGAAAACATACTAGTGTAACATGAGTGGAAAAAATAGCTGTCATAGCAACACACAAAATATCCCACAAATTCATAGTGGATTTATGCCTTATTAACACCCCTATCCCCCATAAGATGTGTCCCACATGTTCACTAAGTACGCATAGAAACCTATGGACTTCATAACCCCAATACAAAAAGTTCAGCAAATCCTAATCCTTACAATGAGTACGTTATATACATACCGGGGAGAAAAATACTTAGCCTTACCCATCCAGAACCTTCCAAGTGTACGAGTCATACTAGATTTTCAGCCGTTAAGGTGACAGCGTCTTTTCGAATCTGTAAATCAAGCAAAGTGGTTACTCTTACCTGGTTCTAAGTCACTCTTCCATCTTCTGCTGTGATTTATCACACAGTATAAAATGTCCATGCCTTGTACTCATTCCCCTTCCACTTTCAGGTCTGAAACTGGACCTAGCACGAAAAGTTTCTGTCAAACTGCCATATCTCTGAGCCAACAAGACCACAAAAATCCGGGAACATCCGGCTAGCCTCTCTTCGCTAGCATCTGCTCTCTTGCAGGACAAAAATTAGCCACAGGATGCTCACTACCAGCGAACTCTGCGACTTCCTCCTGGGGCGTGGCTCAAGATGCTGCCTCCGTTTAATTTTGTCCCAAAGCAATGAGCTGCCTGGTCGTCTGCGCTGGGGAACGATGAGGTCCTGTCTTATGGTCAAGAACGTTCATCCGTACTGGCCAACTGAAGTCAAACTGCAGTTTCGTGGGGTTTTAACAGTCCTACACGTGGGATGCCAGCTCAGGCAGGTTCATGATGTACTCCCTAGGCCTAACAAGAACTGGCGTCACGCCGAAACAAAAATAAAAATATGTATTCCAGTGACACAGGCTACACTTGGCAAAAAATTCCAGAAGAAAATGTGACAAAATAACTCAAACAACTTAACTTCTCCTGAATGAAGGCTTCCATTAGTTTCAATTTTCTAGAATCCTTTATTACATCTAATTTTCACATCTCAGAATAGCAATCTAGCGTTATATTCGTACATGATTTGTGTGCCCATACATATAGTCTGAGATATTGTAGACTGCTTCTGTGGACATCTGAGTGTTATCAAAACGTGTACACATAATACAAATAAGATTTACACTATACTCAAAACAGTTACTAGATAATTTAAAATAAAAAACAAAAAAACTTAGAGCTCACTATGTGGCCCTGTTTCGTGCTTTTACTGAACTTTTTTAAAAACAAATCTGAAAGAGCCTCTAACACAGAAAGCTTAAAAATAAGGAGACTACATTCAGAAACTGACTACACATGTTCATTGATAAAAAAAAATCTTCCTTGTTTTTATTCCTGATGCTACTACCACATACACATAACTATGTCCGTGAGATGCAGAAGGGGAAATCAGATAGCAGGCCAAAACAAAAATAAAGAAACAAGAAACAAAATTAAGCATCAAAATAAGACCCCCGGAATGTACATCTAACAGACACTCTCTTTCCAATCGATAGCTACACTCTTGCGCACAGTAGCTAGCGGATGCAGTCCTTATCAGTGCTGTTTAAGCTGCGGTAACGTGTCTGACTAGGGATCCTTGTGTGTGTTCCTCTAACGCTCCTGGACGACTGCCTCACAGTACCCTGCAGCTTTCCTGACCACTCCTCTGCTCATCTCCTCTCCTGCTAAGAACTGTAGCCTGTTGAATGGATACAGGATAAAACAAAAACTGTTAATCTAGCATCACAAGAGGGTCACTCTAAGCAATGCAGGAATGAGGGGTGTAGACTCACCGCTTCCGCAGGACTCAGTATCGCCGTGGACCGTAACCGCCTCCGCCGCTGCTTCCGGAACCATAACCACCTGGAACAGACACGTGCTGGCCCACATCAGCATTGCCATTAAGATGTTTAAGGGCATGGCACTGCATTAACGGAAGCCTGGAGGACGAGGAGAATACCTACCGCCGTAAGGCCCACCTGAATTCCTTCCTCCAAAGCCACTTCCCCTCATTGGACCGTAGTTAGACTGCTGCCCACCATAATTCCCAAAGTCATTGTAGTTTCCACCTCTACTGAAGTTCCCTGCAAGGTAATGACAGCAATACACACCACGGAAAATTCCGATGACTAACTCAATTTCGGTTTCAAGAGCTCCATATGGTTGAAGAGGTTACTCCAAAGTTACCTCCGTCGTTGTAGTTATCGTATCCTCCCTGGTTTCCGTACCCAGGACCACTACCTCCGTATCCCCCGTGCCCTCCCCCATAGCCTGGTCCCCCGCCATAATTTCCCCCTGAAAAGGTAAACATCGAGGATTCTAACTGAATAAATGCCAAGGAAACCCACATTCTTCAAGGTAATTTTCATTCTCTGCTTTCATGACATATAACATGAGGAATCTGACATTAAAATCATATCTAGATAGATTAGAATACAACAGAAATAAATCAAAGCCTGAAATGTGAGTGACGAGCAATAATACATACCACCTTCAAAACCATTATATCCACTCCCATATCCATAGCTTCCTCTCCCTCCACTGTACCCTCCTGCAAAACAAGTTTGGGCAAAGTGAATCCGGAGCCCCAAGCCAAGAGCTGCCGCTCCTCACAGGCCAATTCCTACCTGAGAAATTACCACCTCGGCCAAAGCTGCCACCACCAAAATTCCCTCCTCTGCCCATGTAGTTTCCCGACCCACCACCTCTGTCTGGAACGGAAACCAGTATATTCACCTCAATGCAGTTTGGGGCAGTAACCTTAAGCTTTGGCCGCATGTATAAAATACATATTCTATGTAAACTATCCTAATATATTTTGACCTACACTAAAACTTTAATGAAATGAGGGTGCCACTCTAATAAGGCTACCCATATAAAGGGTTTATGAATGGTTTATAACCTGGTTATTAAATAGGTTGTAACACTTTGTAAATCATCCATAGACAATTGTAAACAAGTTATAACACTTTTCTTTTTTATTAATGTGTTACTGGCAAAAGGAAGCCTTATCATAAAGTGGTATAGAAATAAAACACTAAATAAAAAACACTACTTTTAGTGGATGGATTAGTGTGTTTATATATGTTTTTTTGTTTAAATGTTCAAAATCGGGGTGGAATGGTGGCGCAGTGGTTAGCACTGTTGCCTCACACCTCTGGGACCTGGGTTCGAGTCTCCGCCTGGGTTATATGTGTGTGGAGTTTGCATGTTCTCCCCGTGGGGTTTCCTCCGGGTACTCCGGTTTTCCCCCCCACAGTCCAAAGACATGCTGAGGCTGATTGGAGTTGCTAAATTGCCCGTAGGTGTGTGTGAGTGTGCCCTGCGATGAGTTGGCCCCCCCATCCAGAGTTGTTCCCTGCCTCGTGCCCATTGCTTCTGGGATAGGCTCCGGACCCCCCGTGACCCAGGAGGATAAGCGGGAATAGATAATGGATGGATGTTCAAAATTACCTGCTAGCAGAAAGGAATGGTATATTTTTATAATAATCATGAATCTGTCAAACATATGGTGATCGACGGGCATCACTGCGGACACCTGAAAGTGAGGACCCATGGCCGCACTTACTTCTCTGACTGGATGCAGCCTGCATTTCCTGTTTTGAGAGGGCCTTCCTCACTTCGCAGTTATGGGAGTTTATCGTGTGATATTTCTGAGCTGCAAAACAGGACGTGCATGTGAATGCCAGGTCGGCAGGTGACAGCAGGTGACACCACCTGCATAGCCTTGGAAATATTCATTGCATTTTTATCCACAGTTATGAAGGAAGTAAAGGCACAGGTTTGATGGCAGAGAAATAACTAACACTAGGTCGTGTGATGAACCCACCAACGATTTTATCCACTGTGTCGTGATCATCAAAGGTGATAAAACAGAACCCCCGCTTCTTGCCAGTCTGGCGTTCCTCCATCACTTCGATGCTCTCAATCTTTCCGTAAGTCTGAAAGTACTCTCTGAGGTCGTTCTCCTCTGTGTCTTCCTTAATCCCACCCACAAAGATCTTCTTCACTGTCAGGTGAGCACCTGGCTTAGCCGAATCCTAGGGACAGAGGATATAGGCCAATCAGTTTCCGTAACCACGGTAACCACATCTGGGAGGGTAGGCCTTCTAACCCTTACCTCTCTGGATACGGCCCTCTTGGGTTCCACGACTCGCCCGTCCACTTTGTGGGGACGAGCTGACATGGCGGCATCCACCTCCTCCACGCATGAGTACGTCACAAAGCCAAATCCGCGGGAACGCTTGTTTGCTGGGTCCCGCATCACCTGAACAGCACGGCAAAGTAATGAAGAGAAAATAAAGAGGTCAACTTCAGGCTGCTACTGCTGAAGATCTCAATTGCGGTTCTCTTGTGTGGTCCCCCGGTGGTGGAATGAGCTGCCAAACCACATTAGGTCATCAGATTCACTCTCCACCTTTAAGAAATGCCTCAAGACCCATCTTAACATTCCCTGAACAGCCTTAGGAGGTTATTGCTTTGTTTAGAATATGTTGTGTAGCCCCTGCTGCAGTACTGCTTATGCTTGTACATGGGCTTTAACTGGAAGCTCAGCCTATCTGGTATGTTGCTTCGCACAAAGGCGTCTGTTTGATATTATTTTATCAACTAGTAATAAAAGTTAAGAATTTTACCCAGTATGTTACTTGGAATACAAACCACACAATCAGTGAGCCTTCCCCATTGCTGGAAGTGAGCCCTCAGGCTCTCATCTGTAGTTTCAAAACTGAGACCCCCAATGAACAATTTTCTGAGCTGCTCTGGCTCCTTGGTTTCATGATCCTTTGAAGATACAGAAAGAAAACCGATTAACAACATATCGTTAAAAGCGGCAAATAAAATGAAAAAGCATTTAAAACGTTTTGCATAAAAGCAATTCAAATGTTTTCTATAAAATGTACCCATTTCGTTTTTTCTCCTAGGAGAAACGCCTTCCGGATTAGTAAAATTCCTATCCTAAAATTCATGTTAAATTCCTTATGATGATTAAACGGCAGGTAAGTTCTACTGACAACTCTCAAGCATACACGTGCAGGTGTGTACGCTTTTGATTGATTAGGTAACGCCTCGGCTAGTTCGCGCATGCGCAATCTCCCCCCCGCGGCTGTGCCGGACATTACAGTCCGACGCATTGCCGCCTCAAATCTCTGGGTCTTATCACCTTGTAGACGGGCGGTCGCTTCTGTTTCAGAGACACAACCTGGCTGACCCATTCCATCAGTCTGGACAATTCTTGCTTTTTTCAGGTTATAAAAAATAAACTCCCTGTCAATATCCAGAATATTCCACTGGGAGGAATCCTTCATACGCCATTTTAGACCGCCTTCTACCCTTACCTCCATATTGCAAATACGTATGCAGCACTTGCAATTACTTCTTTCACACTTAAATTTCAGTTTCCTTATCTAAATAAGTCACAAACATTTTAAATCGCATGACCCCATAAGAATTTGTATTTCCCGTAAAATGCAACTTTTTACACCCATTTCCCCCCACATGAACTTGCAAAACATGGACACGGTAACATAGACTTAAGAGAGTGAAACACTTCATGGGTAAGACTACTGTCAAATGTCGACAGAGTATTTTGAGTGTTTTGCCGCGACGAGCTGTCAGAATTATACCGCGAAATATACCCAACTACCCTTAGCACCTCGCGCCGCGAAAAATTCAAGCGTGACATGTTAGCCTCAATTTTTTATTGTAAAATATGTCATCTTCATTTAAATTTTTTCTCTACGTCCATCTACGAACAGAAGCAAAGAGTACACACGTCTGATTTTCATGGGTATCGTTAATGTTATCACCTCCATTTCGCAGCGTATAGCCAGTCCTGGGTCCACAGCGCGACCGGAAGCGGAAGCTGAACACGCGCTCGCTCCCACGACTGCGGCACTCGAGGGGCGGGGCTGAGAAACACACCTCATAGTATACGGCTTTGCGTGAGATGCTGAATACGCAGAGGGGTGTATACTTCATCATTTATTTATTTTTCAGCTTGTTTTAATATGACTTAGAATGCATATCTTAGGGAGTATACTGCTGGATGTATGTGTAACATTGACATGATGGATAAATTAGTCAAAAGTCAACTGAGCTCAGTTGTGAAACCTACAATAAACTACAGTAAATAACTGTAATCTGCGTTGAAAGAGCATGTTCGCTGATGGCGTCACTCAAAAGCGATTTAAATAACGTTGAAATTATATTCATAGAAACAATTGTCAATATATAGATAGGAAGGTGATTAATAACCGTTTAATTTGACTGCTGGGGCCAACTTTTTAAATCTAAGAAACAAATCTTAGATTTGAACTTTGTGTATTAATTAACTTCGGCAAGTCGGAGTCTAAGTGTGTTTTATGTTATGTTGAAAAACAATTAATATATAGACACTTTTTAAATATTTGATTTTATGGTAGATTTTCAACGCTCTATTATATTTTTAATGACATCCCATGCTGTTCCGTGCCAATACAGCCTGTTTTGTGGCACTGGCTACAAGCTCTATTGAATTAGTCGTTATGAAAGATGGATGGATAATATGCGCGGGAAATACAACCTGTGAGTCTCATAACCCATTGTAATAATTGGCCTGCACAGACACACCCAAACTAAGACATTACAGAACACTAATGCATTTTAACCACTGAACCATCCTATATATCAAAGAAAACAATCTGTGCCAACTACAAGAACCTCACTTAAGAACCAATGCGTCTCGGTAAAGATACTACTATTGCCACCTACTGGTCATCTGTGAACTCCATTCATATAAAAACTAACGCAGCAATTATACTCAGCATCAGTCTTGCTCATCTATTGCAACGCTTAAGACATTTTGCAGGGTATTCATGTAGTTAAATAAAACAAAGAAATATATGTTTTAGTGATAATGTATAGAGTGCTTAGATGATATATTAATGTGATTTAAATTTGGTACACCAACTATAGAAAAAAGTTAGTTGAACAAATTATTTTACCTTTGAAATGTGACTGGGCTCACCGAGGTGACTATATTCAATTCAAGAACTAGTGCTGGAACTGACTTTGAAACAATTTTGCATGAACATGTTGATACTTCTCATACTAGTCATCACAGGCATCAGACCTGCAAGTCCAGGTTAAGGCTCCCTTTGAGAATAATAACCAACTTAGAAGGTTCTGCAAATTTATGACTGTTTTATGGGGTGGAATAATGTCTGTTATTACCATTACAGTGTGCCAGGAAAAATATCGCCTTGATAAAAATAACTATATTTCACTATCGTTAAAGATGACTTTTATTTGCTGCCAGTTTGCAGTCAGAGTATTAAGGCAGTCTGTCTGTGAGTTTCAAAATAAAGACATATTGGATTCACGAGGACCTCTTTTCTACTGAATATCTAATAAGATATTTAATGGTGACTTTAGAAAAGAAATGTATTTTTTTTTCTATGCAACCTGTAAATTACTTAATCACAATTTCATATTACCGTGTAAATCACTACATTTTTATTTATTGATAAATGTAAATCATATTAGTCCCAATCCACATACATAAATACTCAAAAACAATTTCCCCAATTTCCCTGGATATTCCTTGTCCCACCTATTGTGTTCTGCTACATTTCATTCTAAATTAAACTGATAATGAGCTTGAGGCTGTGTAATATTATTCACGCTTCGCAAGTCTCTCATAATTAAGATACTCATCAGGCTGTGGTCGGTGTTCACGTATGACAGACCCCTCCCGGAGCGCCCTGAGTCATCGATGAGCATTTTATTGACTCCCTGTATTAAACAATCCTTTCTGTCTTCTCAATAAAATACGTCAAGCTTAAGTGTGATGACATCTCATTTGATTTTAAACAGATCGTATTCAGAGCCTCGATATCATTTCATGGCTAGCTACCACACCGACTCGAACATTGATTAAATTATATTACTGCGGGGGGGGTAAGTCTTTGTATGACGATATAATGGGTAGGATGGAGAGATGAAACAGAGCTGTATAAGTGTGCGTTACCATTTTGCCTGCACAGTCCCAGGCGTTGATGTTTAGAGGAAGGAGGAAGGGGAGAGGGAAGGGGGGAAGCATCCTTTACCTTGATCAAAAGGCCTCGTTTTTCATTGAGTTGGTCAGTGATGGGAACCTACAACAGCCATTCCTTGCACATTCAAAGGCCCATGGAGAAAAATATATTGAAAAGTAGTACATTAATGATTAATCTATGGGGCGGCTCAGTGGAATCAGCCTCCAGTCACCAAGTCCACCAGTTTGAATCCCTGTCCTCAGTAGAACAGTCACTTGTCCATGCCCCCCCCTCCCCCCTCCCCCCATCGGCCCTGGGCTGCCAGATAAAAGGTCGACCCTGTATACCAAGCCAAGCTTAGCTTACTACGGTATATATATTTGCACATGTACGTCTCGACATGCAGAATCATTCTGACATTCCTGTACTTGTGCAAAGTGCAAGTGTGGCATCATTTCATTTGACCTAGTTTTGGACCAGCGAAGTACCAATATCTTTGCATTAAATCTGCTCCTTACGCTCCTTCACATTTCCAGGCAAATGTCCCCCAGAATCCACCCATCGTCTTGTTGCTTCCAGCATATGCCTGGTCTAGAGAACCTGAAACAACGCTTCTGTTATTTCTTCATCTCCATGACTGAAAGTGCAATATACTGCATGTTTTTATTGCTGGTGTAAAGCTATTATAAAATAAAGCATAATAGTGAAACATTTTCAAAGTATGAATGATTTAAAAAATAATCTTTAGCGTGTTCATATCAAAGGCGATGTTGTTGTGTGCCGATGTTCTTGTCCATGCATTTCTATAATTACGGACATGATTCCAGCAGAAAATATTACAAAACCAGCAGCAATTTTCTGGACTAAGGCCCATAAACCGCAAAAGCGCCACATAGTGCAAGGGTTCAGGATGGGGCTATTAACCTGAAAACAGCTGATTCAACTGGCAGGAAGAACTCCGGCGTAGCTCCTTCCTGCCAGTACTTCTCCTGATTTGCTCCAGTGTACAAATTACAAGTTGCTTTATATAAAAGCATTAGCTATGCAGCAGGGGTAAGCTGCCAGCGGCAGGCGCCCAGGAAGCCTACACCCCTCTGCTGCCTCTGGCCAGCGGTGCTCGACTGAGACCTTTGCTAGCTTAACACACCCATGGAGGTATTGCTTTGCTCAATAGCACGTAAGTGTATGAGCTTCACTACTAGGGTTCAGTGTCGCAAGGGATTTAAGGTAAAGAGGAAACAAAGCTGGTTGGTCTTTAACGGATTGCTCAGGCCTCTAAACTGCCATATCAGGCCTCTGCAGACGCAGTGGGATTGATGGTCTGTGTTCCCATTTCCGGAGGCTTCCAGTCACCAACATGTGCAGGTTTGGGTCCACAGGTGCGAATTTGGAAGCGTGAACTTTTTCTTGGCCTTGACCGAACTTCAAATCCATCAGGCCTTGCCCTTCTCATTTTCATTCAGTACCAGGTATTTTAATAAAAATGCATTCTTGGAATAAGCAGTTTTATAGATAATATTTTACGGTGTGCTCTGATATATAAGAATGATAACTGCAATGGTGTAGATTTGGGTATGGCTGGTGGAGGCACGTCCTTAACCATGCTGTGGGATTTACTCGCCATGTTTAAGGGGGCAGGGGGGTGAGAGGCTCATCTTAGCTAACTTGGTCCAAACAAGTGTTGAAACCAAACTTATGCCCGTGGATAACTGTTTTTCCTTCATTTTCACATGGTTTGTGAATTAAATAATAACGAAGGCCATTCATTTTCCACAACTGATGAAGGTTTATGGTGAGCCGGGAGCACATCTCAGGGTAATGAGGGCAGAGAGCACCCAGAACCAGAACCAGAATCAGTTTACTCGCCAAAGGCACACAGTACATAGGAATTTGACCTGGTGAGACAGCGCAGTACACATTGAGAATAAGAATTAAAGGTAGTAAACAACAATAAATTAAACAGCAACAACAATAAATATGAAAATGGAGTCCAACAGGGCAAGTGAGTCCTCTAGACTCTCACACACAATGGATAATCCAGACACATCATGCATGTGTATGGAAGTGTGAGGCCATGGCGATTATCCAATTAAAAAAAAGATTTTTTTTTGTTTCTGGATGCAACAATTGTGTATCTGTTCTAGGAACCAGCAGAACTGCAAGTGCACTTTCCAAAGAGCTTTGGCTGAATAAACACTGTTACTGGTGACATTAATGACTCGCTAACCCTGATTTATCGCAAGGTAGCTCTGTCCGACAGAATCCACCATACATCACATTTTTGGCAGACGAACGCATGAGGTAATCGGCTCCCGAAATAGAGGAGAGTGATATCTTCTTTAGGCTTTAAAGCCAGCACTTAAGACAATAATTAATATGAGTTTTATACCCATATCAAAGCTCAAGTTATGTTTTGCCATTTATCTGTGACACAGGCCCTTGTCAGCACAAAGAGAAGTTGACAAGGGGAAGAGAAGCTATTGGTTACAGGAGATATAGTTCAGGAACTAACCACAGCTTCTCATTGTGGTTAACTATGGTTATCATGTATCATCTGATGCCATTTTACTCATGCGGGGCTGATTGTTACAGCAAAATCTGTAAGTTACGTTAGTTACAGGGAAAGCGCATGAATTATATTGAAAGCTGCGCAGATCTAACGGTGCCAGGTGCTTGAACTGAGATTAATCAAAATCTTTAGCTATCCATTTATTCCTTCTGTATCTCACAATTAAATGGCTCTGGGGAGCGCTGTATAAGCATTTAGAGAGATATATATATATCACACCTTTATTATAAATGATGTCCGAGAGATTACGTATTTCACGTTTCTATAGCAAACAAACTCCAATAGATGGCGCCATGTATCCATTTGCAAATAAATCTCGCTGTTGTATCTTTGGAGGCCGTAACTTATCACTGATCATGTGACTCAAATGCCGCTTCGCTACGTAGTGTAACGCATGGGCGAGACGTATCGTACTTTTCACTGGATGGAATTTAGGGTGCCAATATGTTGAATGACTGAAGGCAGTGAAGATAATACCCCGAAGGAAATTATTCGATCTCCGTAAATTATTTGAAATAAAATATACATATGATTGCAACCCGGGACTTCATGTGTCTGAAACAGTTTTATTGTAAGAAAACTGCCGTGTAATTCATTTATTAGTATACTCCCTTTCGCATTTGGTAGATTTTCTTTATTATGAAACAGTGCTGCAGGCTACCGCAGTCAGCCGCGGGGTCCGGAAGTACATACGCGGCCTTTCCTGTACTTCAGAGAACAGAACAATGAGGACTTTGTGTCAGTACTACTGTGGGGTGTGTG
>JABFEB020000035.1:9610616-9624601 GCA_019775895.2 Stomatorhinus ivindoensis
GGGAGGGTGGGGTTTATCAGGATTCGTATTGAGCGGAGCGAAACTGAAGGTCGCCTGTATGTTTGTGCGGACGACAGGGCGCTGAGGGTGGGGGGTTGGGGGGCATTGGGGACAGTGACCCCTGATTGGAGGACATCAGGGGAGAAAGCTTCACGGGGACACTGATGGAACAGCCAGGGGGCCCTCGGCTTGCACGCTAATTTCAATTACCTCCAAGGAGAGAGGCAATAAAACACTGCTGAGGACGTGATTAAAGCCTCTCGCGGCTTTCTGCCGCCACCCCTTTGAGCTGGGTGGCAGAGGCAACTTGACTGTCGGGTTGTTTGAACATCCAGTGCCTCAAGGAACATTAAACGTCTTTCACACGGGGCCGACATCAAAGGCAGACAGCCGCGGCCAGTCTTTGTAGCTCACATTGTTTAACAAAGAGAGGATGCCATGAAACTATCCAGACTCGCAGCAGATCACCTTTTAGAAAGGGGGGAGGTCTTGCCACCCCCCCACCTCCCTCACAATCACCCAACTTGCTGTGTTTGCAATAACCTGCCTTCAGAGGGACTCGTCAACAGCACTGCTCTGTAAACCGGAGGGACCAAAGTGAGTGTGGTGTATGTGTCGGGGGGGGGGGGATTGGCGGTGAGAGACCGGACCACCGCGTAACTACCCCCCCCCCCTGATGCCAGACTCAAACACCTGCATCCTAGCACCAGCCCTTCAGGAAATTTGTGGGCAATAACCCCCTGCAAGCAGATGTGGGCTGCTGGACCTAACACCCGGAAGATCAAGCAGAGTGCAACAACTCCTTTCTCAGCAACATTCATGAAATATGCACTGAACATGGTTTCAATCACATACCACTTCTTAGGAAACTGCAATTCTATTCTTACTTACATTTCTATTTCAATTACTATGTCTTTCTCTACTTCAGTCTCTATTTTCTATTTCCAGCTCCATTTGTATTCTAACCCTAAAACCAGTTATACATAAGATATAAAAAAAAAAAAAACTTCTCTTATTTTATTATAATTCATGAGCATGGTTATTTGTGGAGGTGGTGGGGGGGGGGCACTGTAGATAAATACAAAGTGTGTGAAGATTTTTATTTATAACTGAAACTTTGAAATCTATTTGAGTTAAATTGACTCAAGAATGGCAGAACAATGGATGCACAGAAGAAAGTCTGCCGCCCGAAACACTAACAGGCGCCATCTGCGTCTGCACGCGTGCAAACACATTTTTCAGCGGCTGCTGAGCTGCTAAAATAAGTCGCTCGCACTCCCCCGTCGGCAGGCCGCCCCGCAAAGGTGCCGAGATCTGCGTTTCCTCAGAGAGGCATTATTTTTGGAAGCCGGGGTGTGACTCTCGGCACATCACGCCGGCACCACAGACACATGCCATGGCTGCCCCCTGCCCGGGACCGCCACAGGCCCGTCGGTGCCGTGGAAGCCAAGATCTAAAATCATCGTATGTTTTGCATTAACTAACGGAAAAATCCAGCCTCTGAAAATGACCACTATCTCTTTCCAGTTTATATTAGGAAAAGACTTTTGACGTAGTTTACTGCCGAAAAAACAAACAAACAGAGAAACGCTGCAAGTTCGGGGTCAGCATAGTTGTTTATATCGCCTGCGGGTGTGCCGGTAATTAGCGGCACGATGCCACCCAAGCTCTACATCATTTCATTTTTTTGCAGCACCAGAAAAATGAAACACTGCCCATTTTCCCCTTTTACTGCTTCACTTTTCCAGGACTGCAGGCACCCAAGTGATGACACTGCAGACTTCCGGGCAACCTGGCCGGGGAGGAGACGGCTTCCCGGCTGGCAGCTGGAAGGCAGCCGTATTCGTTCCCCTGCCATCCCGTCAGGTGCCCGGGCGAATCCTCTTTGTTCGGCGCAATTAAGATTCCGCCGATCTCCTCTCCTGGTGCGCAATTACTGCCCCTCTGCTGCTCGCTGTAATTGCACTCACTGCAGATATTGGTGGGATGCCAATGATTTTGATGGGGAGGGGATTATCCTCTCTCCCCTACTCCGCTACATGTACCTTAGAAAAATCATTTGTAAACTCCCCTGTGTAATTAGTGGACCTTGTGATTAATTGTCCCATAAAATTAGCCTCGGTCTCCGCGTTTCACTTTCGCCGCTATGAATATTAATTAATGCTAACTTCCCCCTTTTCTTTTTCTTTTCTTTCGTTCTTTCTTTTTTATTCTTTTAAAAAAAGAAGTGCATCTTTTGAATATTCAACGCTGGCTTGAAAAATGGGATGGGCTGCCTTGCATTAGCATGCCAGGGGCCGGATATCAAATACATATCGGGAATTAAATGAAAGGCATTCGGGGTCCGTGAATAATGTTCTCCGGACGTCATCCGGAGAAAGCGAGCAAACACTCGCTTAAATAATGCGCCGTATCCCGGCGACAAGGGGGAGGTGTCAGAGATTATGCAAAGGAAACCTAAAATTTTGTTTAGTTTAAGAACTAGTGTCATATTTCATACAGCAAGCTATTAAATCCACAGGAGACGCGATCAGCCAGACACAAGCCATCCCGTCGTGCTGTTATGTCTGTCGACCTCGCTCTTCATAATTATCTTAAATCGAGTGGCAGTGCTGTTGCTAAATCTTCGTTAAGTGACTTGGGGCAAATGTTTTAGGACGGGTGTTATACAAAGTGGCTTGAACTGAGAATTGATGATATACCATGTGGGTGGTGTCCATGCTACAAAAGAGCTTGTTTAACATGATACCAGCTTGTATTTCCACTTGCAAATATTGTATGAATTACTTATTTTCAGTTATCTGATGCAAGTAATCCATTCCACAAACAAAAAGTCAAATTTTATGTAAATTGGATTTACCTTCCCATATCATTCGACACATTATAGCACAAAAAAATTATTAACCCTATAGTAATATGTACTAAAGAGAACATATTAAATAAATTAAAAGGTAATTCATGTGTCATATTTTTGCTTTGGCACTTCCATAAACTTTATGTATCTTAGATATTGTTTGTGTAAGTCTGGATTTACTTAAGTTGGACTTTCCTTGATAGCTGCCTGCATTTATTTTAATCCATTAAGATTCAAGATTCCTTTATTTGTCACATACATATAGTTATACAACTACAACATGTACACCTGGCTGTACTGAAGATTGTGCATAAATATAGAAAATATAGAAGGTATTCAGCCTGCATATGTTTGATTAGTATACCATACAATACAGTGTACAAATATTTAAGTCTACATTAAACAGGTATGGGTAGATGGATGGGTGGATGGATTGATGAATGGCTTGCATGGCTGATTAATTAAAATATAGATGGTAAGCAGCTTTCTTTCTTTGGCCAGGGAGCAAAGTGGACACAAATCTGGCCCTGCATGGTTCAGCTGCCATGGAAAAGGCGGCTGGGGGGTGGGGGGTGTTAAAAAGCAATGGAAGGACGCTTAAGGGCCCCATAAGGGATAAGCTGTTACATAAGGCGCGATGCCGGACACACGGGGTGATGGCTTTCTGATTCGGAATCCGGTGAACTCTCTGCACATGCTTAATGTTATAGCACTCGCTAATGCTACAGCGCTCCATAGCTGCAGAACGCAGGGAATTTCAGCCGTGATGGATATATTGATGGATTTACTGCCGGCCCGTTTTCATCATGGTGACGCTGAATTTTGATCCGCGGTGAAATGAATCGCCGTTCCTCCTGGCCACGGCAAAGTTTCCTGTCTATTCTCAGCCAAAGCCGTGAGTTTCCAGGTGTTGGAGCCACAATAAATGTAATACTGTTAATCAATAGTCGGCAATTAATATTGCGGAGAGTTTGGCCGACGTGTAAATCTTCTGCGGTTAATTTGCAAAACTGCCAAGGACAAAAAGCTCCTCTGGGTGAGTAAATCAGTGGGACTCTCGTGTGGTTACAGGCCTCTGTGTAACTCTGCTGGAGAGGCAGCGGGGGCCAGGGGCTTTAGCTGTAGGGCCCAGGATGGGAGCTAATCGAGCGTGAGGCTCGACCAGCAGCTGGTTCATGTAACGACAGTGAGGACCTCAGAGACAGGGGCACTGAGAGGACGTTCAGGACATACAGCCAACGTGTTAAATGATGTTCAGACAGACTTGGACAAATACAGACTCACAGTCTACAGCTCAAATGATGTTCACACAGATTATCACAGACCCAGACTACACGTCAAATGATGTTCACATAAACAATCACAGACTACAGGTCAAACAATGCTCAAACAGACTAACACGAACTCACAGTCTACAGGTCAAACAATGTTCACACAGATTAACACAAACTACAGGTCAAATGATGTTCACACAGATTATCACAGACTCAGACTACACGTCAAATGATGTTCACACAGACAATCAGACTACAGGTCAAACAATGCTCAAGCAGACTAACACAAACTCACAATCTACAGGTCAAACAATGTTCACACAGATTATCACAGACTCACAGGTCAAATGATGTTCACACAGATTATCACAGACTCAGACTACACGTCAAATGATGTTCACATAAACAATCACAGACTACAGGTCAAACAATGCTCAAACAGACTAACACGAACTCACAGTCTACAGGTCAAACAATGTTCACACAGATTAACACAGACTCACAGACTATAGATCAAATGATGTTCACACAGAATAACACAGACTCACAGTCTACAGGTCAAACAATGTTCACACGGACTAACACAAACTCTGAGTCTACAGGTCAAACAATGTTCACACAGATTAACACAGACTCACAGACTATAGATCAAATGATGTTCACAGAATAACATAGACTCACAGTCTACAGGTCAATCAATGTTCACACAGACTAACACAAACACAGTCTACAGGTCAAACAATGTTCACACAAATTAACACAGACTCACAGACTATAGATCAAATGACGTTCACAGAATAACACAGACTCACAGTCTACAGGTCAAACAATGTTCACACAGACTAACACAGATCTACAGTCTACATGATATTCGCGGAGTGTGGCTGTGAGTGTGTGCGCCCTGCGGTGTGTTGCAGACTGCCCAGGGTTGGTTCCTGCCTGCGGCCATTGTTCCCGGGACAGGCTCTGGTCCCCCCCGCGACCCGATTTGGGTTTCAGCGGTTACGGTGATGAATGGATGGATGATGTTCACACAGATTAGCACAGACTCACAGTCTGTAGTTACCAATGAAAGACTTCTGTTTAAAGGCTATGAGCTTCTTTCCAGCTATTTCATTACCATCCAGTATAGTTCATTATTTGCCTCAAATAATGTGGTCAGTGTACAGTAGGTGTGTTACTATCTGGAAGATAAACGCTGACCTGATTTTATATTATACTATATATGATTTATTTTACCTGAATATGCAATAGTTTAATTAGGATGGCTCATTAATGCAAATTGTAACAAATAGTAAAACAGCACAGAGCTATTAAGTTTTTAGTGAGACATATAAAACTATGTCATTAACGGTGTACCCTGTCTTCCATAATGAGTTTGATGACTAGTCAGTTGGGCAACAGTTACTAAGGTAAACTGCCCTGCAGAGGTAGCTCTGCAGACATCAAACCATGCTTCAGAACCGTGTGTTAATACCAAAGTCCATTTCCAGTTCTGATCCATAAGATGTATTGTAGGCTACTCATATTTGCTTGGGTGACATTTACAGTCATTGTAAATAATCCAAATGAATTCAAATCTCTGGCACATGGAGACATCATATCAGCTGCCAGATACATTGTATCAGTTATTCATGTAACAGATATTCCTAAATCATTAAGTGAAATGACAGTGATTAACTGTAATTGTTGACACAACATAGCACAACAATGAAATATTCCCCCAGCATTTAACCCATATGTGACATAGCAGTGGGCAGCTATTATTTAGTATTTAAGGAGCAATGACCTTGCTAGTTAGGGATTCAAATCAGCAACCTTTCAATCACAAGCACACTTTTCTAAGCATTAGGTCACCTCTGTCCCTTTAGGCACAAGTGGGGGCTTTGGACCCAAACGTTGAATCTCCAGCATAGGCACAGGTTCTGAGTGACAAGTTGCCGGTGACACAGGTTGCCCGTGGAGACGTGTAGTGTGGCTGTTTAACTCCATAACAGAGGCTTTATTAATGCAGGCCAATGTGCCTCTTCCTAACAATGCGGCAACACCAATAGAATAAATTGTGATCAATCGGCCTAAGCAGAGACAGATGAGGAGTCTGTCAGGGTGGGGATGATATCAATTCATCTCGTTAATGCTTCACCACAGGGCTCACTCACTAAAGCACACAGATTACAGCGCTTCTTTCCCAGGGAGGAGAATGAGAATCTATGATCAGAAATTCACATTACCATAGCAGAGTGGGGGGGGGCTGCGCTAAGCACTGTGTTTGTTTTTGTTCTTCGATCTGTCAGAGTAAGCACCGAACCAGGTATTCAAATGTACCAGTATCGAGTATCGAACCAAGAGAAAAAGTATGAGATGTCCAAAACCACTATCAAACCAAGTGAGAAAAGATGTATTAAATCTACCAAGTATTAAACAATATGCTAAACATCAAGCCAAGTATTAAACCAAGAGCAAAAACAAGTATCAGATGTCCTAAACCACTATTAAACCAAGTGTGGGAAGAAGTATTAAATCTACCAAGTATTAAACAATAAGCTAACCAAGTATCAAAATAAGTATCAAATTTACCAAACCAAGTATTCAACCACATACTAACTGTGCAGTACTAATTACAGGCAGTCCCAGGTTATGAACAACATTTGTTCCCTAAGTCTGTCCTTAAGTCAAATTTGTAGGTCGGAAGTCGGAATAATAATAATACAGGACATAGTATCAATAGTAATACAGGACATAATAACAATAATGATTATTCAGTACTAATAAAAGTAACTACATACAGTATACTGCACACTGCTGTACCTCAAGCCGGAAAACTGCTGAAGCTTCACAATGCCTTCATGAGTGTCACAAAGTAGTGCCTACCTTTGTTATTACACACCATTGCACATTACGACAGTCCATTTGTAAGTGCAAAGTGTCCATATGTTGGACATTCTTAACCTGCCGACTGCCTGATCAAAACCATACTGCATCTTTTCAAATATGTACTTTTCAAAATCTGAGCTTTTGTCAATGTTTTGTTAGTCTTTTCTGCATAAGTTCGGTCCCATGCAGTAGATGTCAATGAGGCTTTGCTCGCGTCTCCACCTCCCGCCATATTTCACGTAACTGAGACTTGGGCTCCGGTGTTTTTCTCCACCTGCAGGCCTTTGGCCTTCCTGTCCATGTCAGCAGGCGGTAGACGCCGTTGATAAGGCATGCTGGGAAATGCCCAGCGTGGAGGAAGCGTACAGAATCCACGGTGTGGGCTTCCCCCTGCATAGGTCCAACAAAAACAAGCCTGACCCAGAGGCCTGCAATGAGGAGGCCACGGGCCCGTCGGCAGATCATTCCCCGAGACTCGAGAGACAGGCGTGACCTAGGTCATGGCGTTCTGTCTCCGAAAATGGTAGTAAAAGCTTACCCCCCCAACCCTCCTCGCCCAGAGCAGAGCCTCTGAGGTACTTGGAAGCCAAAGGAGCGTAACGTTGGAGCTGGAGGAGCAATTTCCCCCGTCCCGTCCGGCTCCTGTCTGTTTCGCGTCTGCAGATTCTCCCCTTTAAGATTCCTGAGGCCATGACACCATTCGTATCACTTAGCACACCGTCGGGATGACAGCTCATGCTTTATAATACCGGCCCGTCTTGGCAAAAGTCATTTAAATCAGCTGCCATGTGATGCAGGATCATGTCTGTTTTAGCCAATGTTAACACTGGCACTTTACACTTCTGGAAAGAATAATAATAGTTTGCAGGCCTTTGTGAAAAGGAAAGATTTGTATGAAAAAAGTACTATTTCCTTTTCACTTTACTATTTTGACCTTGTTTAACGATTAATTGGAAATTATTACCGTTGTAACACTTCGGATATTTTTGTTGGGAACTTCAAACTGTTCACAGATGTGGAGGCTTCCCTAAAAGTGTATCCCAGTATGTGTGAGAGGGGCAGTGCTACACCCAGTCCACAAGGTGGCGCTCTCACCAACAGCTGATACTTCTCCCTGTCATTGAATGGTCACAATATTCATCCTGTTCTTCTGCTAAGCCTTTGCAATTTCAACCAAAATTTCAGTCAACACAAAAAAATAATAAAAAGACAATTTTATAGTATTTTTCTATTTCTATTTTTGAAATGCACTATTTAATACACTATTTAATCCCCTTTAAGGACAGAAGTGTATCAGTATAGTGTATAGCTAAATATAGCTCAGTAGTTATCTGATTGATAATTTGAAAATTTTCTTTTAAAATTTCATTTTTTTTCAGAGACCATGTCTAAAAAACCTTTCTCTTAATTACCCCCATTCAAAAAGGGTGAAGAATGGAAAAAAAAGACTATTTCTTCTGCCATGCAAAGCTCTTGTTTGCCAGGAATTCTCTGTTTTTCTTTTTCCTGAAAGCGGTTGTCTGGCGTTTCAGCTGGCCCAAGGTCAAATTTAGCTGTGGCCATAAATCGCCGTGTTTGATGGTCTTCGTTTGCCTGAATAGCGGTGGAAGGCCAACCTCATAAAAACATGAAAGGAGGGCCGCTGCCTTCGGGGTTTCGAGCCCCACATTGTCGCCCCAAGGAGATGTTCATAGTTCAAGCTTCATGGTGAATAAAGCCGTTTAGCTAACGTCCACCAGCACCACTGGTCAACACAGCCAAGGAGGACTCATCACCAGCTGGGCCTTGGTTGTGCTTTCACGGGAATGGTTGGCCCGATGCTATCCCAGAATCCTCTGGGGCTGCGGACTGGCATTGTACTACATCACAGCACATCCCAGTGGAAACCGTGGAATGAAGCACTTTTCTTAAAGGACCTATGGTATACAGTACCTGAACAGGAATTTAAATTCCCTAATGAGGTGCTTGGCTTAGAATGCTAATTCGGAATAGCAATTAACACATTGTTTAAACGAAAAACATATAACCTGTATAAATGTGCTGGTTTATGCATAAATGAAGAAAATCAAGTAAATATATTATGCAGAGAAAAGTCAAATTTAACCTACTGTGTGTCAAGACACCACAAAGCAATTTTTTCTGTCTTAAGGTAATAATTTATATTCTTATTCAACGCTATTTACTTATTAAATGCTACTAACCAGACATGAGTGGGTGCATCTCCAGCCCAGACCCCGAAAATCAGGAGGATTTTAAAATCACCTCATGTTCTTTCTGATGAGATGCTCAGCAGTGTTCTTGATTGACACTTTGATAAATCTGTTTGTCGGGAGGACTAGTTTTATTAATTTATGGCTGCATTTGAAGAATTAATCTGCTTTGTTTGTTTTTTTTCTTTTTTTTTGCTCCAACCCGGCTTCAAAAAGTAGAATGAGGCAGGTTGCTGAGGACCAACAGAGGAATTTCAAACTGCCCTCCTCTTATTTTGGATCTGCATCTGTCTGTAATTTAAGGGCATAATTCTGAATGTGTCACAGTAGGATATTATTTTTGATGGCCTGCTTTTTCCTGTGGAAACACCCATGAGTTTCCCCCTTGTCTTGCCCTCCAAGCTGCACAGTAATGGGGGGGGGGGGTGGCTGGTTGGGGGCCAGTGTGACGTCCCTAGCTCTGGATTCGTTTCTGCCGGTCAGGGTCCCAGGCTGGAGGCTCAGGGTTAGGTCCAGGATCGTATCCTGCTCTGCCTTACAGCCATTTTACTGGCCCCTCATACTAGAGGAAAGTAAACTGTTGACCGCTGTTTCTACTCCTGAATAACTTCTACGCAGTGGGTGTTTTTTTTAGTTCATTTATTTTCTGCAGATCCTGAATGCCTTGGTGCTCTCCTCATTTTGAAAGGACATTAAAAGCCGTCTACGGAGTAGCTGTTGGGGCACACATAAAACCCACAAGTCTCCATTCAGGGGCATGGCCACAAAAGCGGATAATGAACACCGTAAAGCTGTCAAGCGGCAGGATGGATGTGTGTGGGATCGCTCTCCCGTAATTCAGACGTGCCTCTAAGTAGCCAGGAGAATTATAAGAAATGGTTTTCTGCGGCATTGATCAGACAACACTGCAGGAAATATGAACGCAGAGGAAACCCGTTAGGACCTTGCAGTAATTCTCCGTCCAGAAAAACGCCTTTCCCTACGGCCTGGAGCTGCTCCAGACCCCGGCAGACTTTTACGAGTCGAAGTTAAATTTCCTCTAAAAATTTAAGTAATGTACTTTTCACTATATTAATCTGGCTTTTACCCCTGCAAAATCTGACGGAAAACATGCTATTCCTTGCCCCACATTTCAGCAGCCTGGGCGCTGGTGGAGACTGTCACATTTTCTCAGGAATACCATCCCTGATGTATATGATCCAGTTTTAATGGTTTACAGCCACCTAGTGATAAATGGAACACTTTGTTAATTAGCAATAACTAACCTTATTCATACACCGAATCTATCTCGAATGATGAAATCCATTTAATTTAGCTCAGAATCAATGCCATTTAGAAAGAGGCCTGACCGAAACACTCATCCAATCAATTGATCAAAAATTAGCGCCAGCGCCTTGCTGGGGAAACGATGGTCCCTTAAGACACAAACTACACGCACTTTGCACGTCTCTGCGTCGCTGCTCCGGGTGACATAAATAACCCCAAATTGGATTTATGTTTAAGTAAACTGCTTCCAAAGGCCTGCTTTTGACAAATGAATTTGAAACACACTGAAAAAAATAACTAATAATTTGACAGGTGACAAATGTCCGGTGGTAATGAAATCCAAAACCCTAGACATAACTTCCCAAGATAGGGAACAGGACACACAGATACAGACTCTGCTAGTAAAATTTTCACAGAGGATATTGCATAATCTTTTAAAGGTTTCACATAGCTGATGACGATTTCCTTCAACTGCATTATCGGGGTTTGGAAACGTGTGACAAATCAGTGTGAAATGACAAGAAATCATTATAAACGGCTGTGAGAAACTCGTTTAGTATTTTATCTACTTAAGATGACAGTTTGCGTCCTGTATTTAAATTGCTGTGATACTGGGCATAATTGCTAAATACTCTTTTGCCATAAAATGACATCAACTGGCAACTCTAGGCTGCAGAAAAATAAAACTGATTTATTCATTCTTTCATTTTTTCAGTCATGTTGTCTAACCATTAAACCAGAAAAGCTAAGAAAGTAACTGTAAATATGTAGCAAAGAAATACATACTACATAACTCACAACTATATAGAAGTATATATATTGGAGAAACTGCACAGAGGTTAATTGGAATTTCATTGGTCTGAGTCCAGATTGGAGTTGATGCACACATTTCAGCTTCTGTACACGCTCAATGATCACATGATGTTGGTTGAGTGTTTCTGGTCACGTGATGTTGGTTTAGTGTTTTTGGTCACGTGATGTTTCACCCCAATGGGACAAACCACTCCTAGCAGTACAAGGACGCACTCTGAGTCCATTGAAGGTGGCCACAGTTATGTGTGATGTTATTAACGAGATATTAACGTGTTTGATGAGATTTACCATAGTGAGAGGAGTGGCTTGGAAGAGTCGCGTGTTCACACACGGTAGCCACTTCACAACTGGCCCCAGACCATTACGGTCGATGTAACGGCGGCGCTGTTGGATCTGTCGCACATCTGCGTTCTCATGTTCGTTTTATGGCTGATTTTCCATCCACTGCGTGTGTGTTTTGTTTTATGTTGCCTTTTGGGGATTGAGGCTACGACCCCCCCGTGGAGGGATCAAAGGGGAGACTGGAGGGTGCGGCATGTCCCGGCCAGCTGCATCCCCGCGGCCCAGCTGTGCCCATCGGGTTCATGCCCTGGGCGGCAGACAGACGCGCGGCAGCCACGGGGCCCCGGGGCCCCGGGAGCGAACTGGCCACCGCTGACAGACACGTGGAGCTCACACACTTCCTCAGTCTGTTTTTCACACTCCAGGAGCAGCGGTTGAACCTCCTGTACGTCAGTGCTGGATGCCAGCTGCTGTCAGGGCTTATTTTGGGACACAGCTCACGTCGTTCTGCCCTCTACCCATACGGGGGCGCCGGTTCCCCTTTCACCGTAGGGTCAGTGGTGTCTTCTGCTCTATCTGCAGGAATCCGAAGGGAAAATTATGCACGTTTCTCATATGTGTGGAAGGAGAGAAAAACAGCCGAAATATTGGTGGCCAGTGTTATAAAACAGCAGAGCAGGATGGTAGAATGAGGTGAGAGGGCAAAAAAGCATCAGCGGTGCTGTGTAGCTCAGTGGGAAAGGGGTCGTACCTGTAATGGAAGGTTGTTAGTTCAATTCCCATGGCTAAGAAAGTGATTTTACCATTGGTCCTTTAGCAAGGCCTTTAACTCCCAATAGCTCCAGGGATTGTCTAGTCTTGCATTCTCATTTGTATATGACTTTGCAAAAAAGCATCTGCAAAATAAATAAATGTAAATAGGCTTAAGAGACAGACTTTACACAGAATTCTGATATATGTGGGAGGCAGGATATTTATGGGATGATTTAGTGGGGGTTCGAAAGGAGGCTGTGATGATGATGGGAAATTTTGGAGGGATTTCTGTGCGGGTTTGTGGGACGCTTACTAGCAGGGAGGAGGGGCGTCTGGATGTAGGCCAGCTCTGTGGGACAGAACAACATCTGATGGAGAATTCAGACGACCCTTTTCAGAAAACTAAAAAAAATGCCTGGAGAACAGAGTCAACAATTCATTGCGGACAGAGCAAAAAAGATTACAGCCAAAAAGGCCAGAGAGAGCAGGCTTCAGGCAGGGTGAGGTAAACGTGAACTCAGTGTGATCACAGACCGTCCATCAACCCTCATTTAAAGGCGTACACACACCCCAGCTCAGAGTAACATTCCCTGTGCCTCCCAAACGAAACTCAGTTGTTTATCATCCCTCATTTTGTGTTATTTGTTTTTGTGTACTGTTTACTTTGAAATGTGTTTTGGCTCCGCCATCATTTTCTTGTTTTGAGTGGCATGTGTTATAAATTCTGTCATGTGGTCGACCTCCATCGGCGGGGGAGGGGGATTCGACTGCATATGGCACGCAACCAGTCACGTTATTCAAACCATCCTGGGTCCCATTCCCATTGCATAATTGCCAGGAACGATCCGTGAATTACGCCAAGTTCAATAAACACCTCAGATGTGACTCACTGTTAATCAGGCATATCACTTGTCGGGGTAATTTTTGTGTGTGCTGTAACGCATGCATGCAAAAAACGTGAAATTCATTACGAATGCGATATGCTGATTAAGGACATATGTTCTGCCTGTAATTACTGTTTCATTTTGCTTTTTCAGAGTGTCGCCATTTTTCACTTTGGCGTTATTTTTCTTACATTTGTTCGTTAATTCAGGTAACATAATTCTATATCATTTTTATATGTGTGTATAGTTTTATGCATATGTCAGAGTAGCTATTTCGACTCCAAAGTAAATATTACTCTGAGAACATAAAATACTATGTTGTGAATAAATTTATCATACTGGAGTTTAATTCAAAATAGTTTACCAACACAATTATTTTTTATTTGTTATTATTATTACACAGTATATCATCTTAATATGCCTACATGCTACACTATATTCTTGCTTATTCATTTTTGCTAAATGCCTTTCTGACTCATTCCATGAGTATCACTTAATGCTGATGTATTAGTTGTAAAGCAGCGGTGCCCAATGTTATCCGCAAAGGACCGGTGTGTGTGCAGGTTTTTTGGGTAACCTGTAGGTCAGCTGTTCAAACCCTGGTGTGAGGACTATTCAGCCAATCAGTCCTCTAATTAGGGAGCTGCAGCAAAAACCCTCATACACACCGGGCCTTTGCGGATAAGATCGGGTATTCCTGCTGTAAAGTAACGGCGGCCATTTTACCATGGTTCACTGGGACAGAGCTGCCTGCACGGGGCAATGGGCTCTGGGG
>JABFEB020000035.1:9633546-9650627 GCA_019775895.2 Stomatorhinus ivindoensis
AGAGTCACTTCAAACAGACAGAACGGCGGCCAATTTACCACTGTCCACTGTCCGCATAGCAGCCGTCCAGCACTTCAGAGGAATTATGGACTGTGGTGGTGACTCACTGGGGACAGGACTTCCCTTCATTAGCCCGTCGGGGGATATCGGTTTGGAGCTGGGAGGGTAGCTGGCCAGGGTTATGGGGGGATTGGAAGCTAAACAATGAACAGTGTGGCCTGGGCACCGTCCTCCAGACCACTTAATCCCACAGCCATGACTTATAGATACCCTTGTTCTTTGTAAATTCAGTGCAGATTAATTCCTTTGAAAAGCTATTAGTTTTGAAATTATACCTCTATTGCATAAATCCTGTTTGCAAAATGCTTTATTCATTGAAAGTGAGTTCACACCATATTTCTGTTTTTGGATTGTGTTCAGCCGGATTGCCAGGCATTAAAAATAATGGACATCAAATACACATACACCCCAGTCTCAGGTGACCAGTTATTCACGGGCTGGTCGATAAAACATCCCAGTCTGGGAGCACTGGGGCTCCCTGTCCTCCGACTTGCACACTGTGGCTCTGTGTCCCACCGACGCCGCTTTCCGGCACCAGAGAGGGACTGGCAGGTCCTGAAGCTCCTCCAGCTTCTCGCAAATCTGCCTCCGTTCCTTCCAAGATCTCGTGTGTCGAAAGGGAATGTCACGCAACCTTCCAGAACTGCATTCCTCTGGAGCTGAGATGGTAAACATCCCATGGAGACATCTGGAAACTCTTCCATATTAACACTGAGCTGTTCCAAAACAATTTTCTTTTGATGGTCTGGATACAGGCAGTGTCAGCCATTCATGAGAAACAAAATTCACCTTAACAGTTTGAGGCCCTAATTAACAAATAAATTATACTTTAATGACACATTCATACATTTTCAGATATATGTTTACTTTATCTATGCACTGTACCAATATGCCTGCGTGACCTGTTATTAATGTTATACTACACTGTATATAAACAGTACAAACCAGATCTAATTTTCATCACTAAATTGCGTGAAAATCTTTGCCTCGAATCCAGGTACATGCCTAATGATCTTATTTAATCAACAAGCAAAGAAAAACTAAACAATCTAGCGTTCCAATCTAGATTAAATCTTTTATTTCATTTGCTTGAGGGAAGAACATAAGAAAGATTAAATATACACGTGAAGCTCATTAAATTACGTTTCAAGCATAAACATTTCGGACTGCTTCTTTAAAAGAAAATCATGACGGTTTACGGCTTTTAAATGACCGCCTCGCATTTTAAGTTGCGCCGTGACGATGAACGCCAGCCCCTCCCTCTCTGACAGCACGTTGACGGTCATTGTTCATGACTTCAGCTGAAATTTCTTGCTCAGCATCCTGCGTTGACTGGGCCAGCTTGCTGTCAGATGAAATCAGCATTCCTCCATCGGCGGAGGCAGATGGACGGCGCTTTGATGACTAGGCTGTGCTGTAATATACTGTGTGTTTTTTTGGCGCACTGTTATTCCACCGTACTGTTAGGGATTCAAGAGCCACCGCAGAAGATTGCCTCCGTGCAGCCGCGAATGCGGCTCCGCTTTTTATTAGGTTTTCATCTGGTTATTTTTTTCAAACTTGGACATTCTGTAATCAGTTTCAAAATTGATATAAAAAAATCACTGCTGGAGACTTAGCACCTCTTCTGAAAAATACTAATACTAGAAAAATCTCACTATATTTACAACAAATAATCATATGGAAAATGTGATAATGCCCAAAAGCTCACATTTTGCAGTAGATTGTTACCTGAAGTGGCAACTTTAAATAAAGTAAACTTCATACCGTAGCGTTTAGGTAATTGCACCCCCGAACTTTGAACTGTGCACCCCCCCGTATTGACCCTCCACCAGACACTTCATTAGTACTCGGGAAGTGCTTTGATGTTGACACAGGCTGCTCGGCTGGTTAGCGACGGGAGCAGGCGACGGAGATGAGGTTAGCTGGTCCGGCTAACGGCAGAGAGCGCAGGCTGTGTGCAAGAGCTCAGCCGCTTCTGCTTTACTGGGTGATAAATGTGGCCGACTGGTGAGCGACTCTACACTGGGGCCGGGACGAGAAGTACAGGTACCACCAAAATAGCATGTGATTTCCCGGTCCTGACGGCAAACGCCTCTATGCTGCCAGATCTCTGGATTAATGGCTACATTAATTGGGAAAATAAGTGCCACGGGACCGGAGGTGTTTGCAGGTAGAGTTAATGAGGGGATTAGTTGGGTTAAGGGCTAATATGAATTACTGATAACATTTCCACACACTGTCAGCCCGCGCCTTAATATCTTTTAAACAAGGTGGGATTGATAGGTTTACATGAGTGACATATTGGGGTCGTGCTACCAAACCGCTGGAACCAATGCTGAGAGCTCATATCGGTCTTTCAAATAGAAAACATGGCTTATGTCAAATGCTATTAGGAAATGAGAAACCCAGAGTTGGCTCCTTGTTGACTGTGTGATTTCTGAAAGGGCCAAAAATTTGTCCAGGGCTTGGCAAACCGGCTGCGGTTAATTATTATTTCCGCTCATGTCGGTGCAGGAAATCTCTGCGTCCCTAACCCCCCCCCCCTCCAGTCGCCCACCCTCGATTATTCACTGAGCGACGTCTCCCGCCGACTTGGGGTCCCCCAAACGTCTCTCCGCGGGATGATGGGAACGACTGAAACACATCGCTAATGAAAGGAACACACAGGAAGCGTGTTACCATTCTGTCATTCTCACCTACTGAGCTCTGGCCCGGCTCCATACCAGAGGAAGGGCTGAGACCCCACCTCCCCCCCCCTCTCCGCCAGCTTCTTTTTCTGGAGAATTCTACAGAGGCCTGGGAGATTTCCTCTGCATTCATTCCGCAGGAATTTGGCTCCCATTTCCTGCAAAAATAAAAATGAAGAAGGGTTTCCAGCACTCATCACATATGGGGGCCGAGCTCGTATTTACCCCGCCGCAAAACTGGGCCTGATTCATATGGAACAAGTATGCCCTGTGCAAAGCCTCCTATCACTAACCCTGACACTTCATTATTCAGCAAGCGGAAAGTCCCTGTACAGCACAGCAGAAATGTGGCGTCTACCTTTGTTTGTCAGACGCGTATAAGTACGGCCAAGTCAAGTCAGCCCTTGATTAATTTGTGAAAATATTACATATTACAGGTTTCGATAGCTCTGCGGTTTGGTGGGTCATGTTTTTGCATCTTACTTCCAAGGTTGTGGGTTTGGTTCCGGCCAGAGTCCATGTATGAAGCTGTGTTCCTCCCAAATCGTCTGGGTTTCCTCTGGATGTTTGACCCGTAATCCTAAGACGTGCCATTCAGGCGAATACATTTGGCATAAATTTTCTTTACTGGGCGAGTGACTGACACCCTGTCATACACCCTCAGAGTCAGATTCAGAATCAGTTTTACTATTGCCAGGTACGTAAACGTCTATAAGGAATTTGGCACTTTATGCTAGTGCCGTTATAAGACTTAAAAAAAATAAAAATAACACCAAACAAACATTCTATAAACTACACACCACATTTATAATTGCTGAAACCATTTCGATGTGGCATCAGTGGTGGAGAAATACTGGCAGTTTTAGAGCCTTTTTTGGTCAATCTAAACAGATTCCCCACAGTGATTACAGTTACCACTGAAGCCACGCCCAAAATACTATATACCAATGTTTCCCTCTGGTCCTTGGGGACCCTTAGACTGTCCCCGTTTTTGCTCAGGAACTAGGAGGGAGCAAAAATGTGGACAGTTTGGCAGGGAGCTCGGAGGGTGCAAAAACATGGACTGTCTGTGGGTCCCCGAGGACCGGCTTGGGAAACACTGCTATATACAATAGACAATAGACCAGAAAAGACTCATCAGAACCCAGAGCATGTCTATTGTTTAGAGTTTTTTTGTTCTGCGATGCTGACATCCATCCACCAGTCTTCCATCTGCTTATCCAGTACAAGTTCATGAGGGGCCTGGAACCCATCTCAGGCTGTATGGGACACAAGGTAGGGGTAACCCTGGACAGGATGCCAGTCAAAGGCAGGTGAGTGGCTATGATCTCTGAGGTACCTGCTAGAAATACAGTTCTCACACGGTGGATATAATTTGCTGAGCAGTGGGTGGGGTGAGGGGGGGGGGCAGAGAAGAGATTTCATGCTGGGGCCCCTGAATATGGCAAGATATCCATGCCCCTCCAACAGCACTGGTCACTGGGCATATACACGTACCAATCCTGTGAAGTCATTTAGCCAAAATGTGCATCCGAGAAACAAGAGAACCTTGAGGAACATGCAAGCTCCTTGCACAGAGAAGGGGGCTTCAAAACCCCCCGCCCAGGAAGTCTGCAGCTGCAATGCTGCCCTAGGCTACTCGGGGACTCACAGACAGGCCACGTCTTTTTGTTTTTCTCCCTATCAGTATCTAGAAGGGAGCAGAAATATGGCCTGTCTGGGGGAAAAATCGGGGAGAGCAAAAATGTGGACTGGCTGTGGGCCCCCAAGGACCGGATTGGGAAATACCGTGTTAAGTAACTGGGGTGAGTTTCCCGAAGCCTTTTTAACGCTACCTTGTTTGTAAGTTCTTTGTTATAAGATAGGATGCTACGAATGACGTAGCTTTAAGAAGGCTTTGGGAAACTCACTCCTGGATATTCGGTCCTGTGGTGAGGTGGTTGCGATCTGGCTCATCTGTTAGCTGCCTGCTCTGGCTTCACCGGTCTCTGCTGACCATGTCTAGGTCGCATTTTACAATGTTAAACAAAGGGCTCGCAGCCACAGATGATGCCACTCATGGCAGCCACAGATTAACGGCTCGCCGTGATATATTTAGATTCACAGATTTCTGCTTGTTCTGCACGAGACACGGTGAGATTGGATTTCAGAGCAGGCTAAACGAAAAGAAAATTCATGCAGTTCATCTAAAATTAAGAGGCTATATTTTATGTTACTTGTTGGGGCTTCGCCTGGTAAATAGAAATCAGAGTATTTTGATTCAGAGCAGGTAAACTTCATTTAACAAATACATGGAATGGCTGGGGTGTCGCTGAGGAGAGGTTTTTGAACTGTTCTTATAGCCATCCAACTGAATATCAATAACTTTTTGGAAGAAAATCTTATTATACAGAGACAACCAAAATAAACCTTGCCTTTTTTGTAATTTTTTTTTGCGCCTTTCACTCATAAAAGTCTTTAAAATACAGAATTGGAAAGCAGCCGCAATGATCACCCGCAGGGTCTGGCCTTAAATGTATTTGTTAATGGTAAGCCTAGTTACTTCATTGGACTGTTAAGCAAATGTCAGCGCTGACCTGAAGGGGGTGCTAGAGATCACATGATTCCCCAGTCATGTGACAATACCTGATGTGAAGAGGGCGATGATGCAACCTATATTTGACTACATCGCTGCGGTATGTGAGTCCAAAATAGTAACTACCCCCATAAACCTGCTCTGGAAGGAACAAACCAGTGTTGTTCAAATGTATTAGATATTTTGTTGGATATTAGCCTTTCATACCAGAATGAAATATTTAAGATAAAGAAGGAAAATATATGATAAAAACTAAAGGAACTTACATTATAAAAACTGAAAATAAAATATTCAAAAAACATGAATTCTTAAGCACCTGCTCTGAAAAATCCTGCTGGTGTGAGTTTCTGGGTCCAAATGACATCAAACAAAGATGCTACTATATTATTTATGAATTCGGCCTATTGCCTGATCTCACACCTTGTCAAGGAGCAGATATTCACATGTATAATGCAGCAAAACTATATCAATTATCACAGCCAAATCTCCACAATGCAGCTAGAGAAAGATAAAGAAATCAACACAGAGTAAAGGCAATGCAAAGATTGTTTAAGGCCGCAAAGCAGAGCTGGGTTTGTTTCTTCCTTTGCTGTTAACAGAACTTATTAAAGAATAAACCAGTCAGCCAGCCTCCAATTCCGAACGACTGCCTTCACACATTCATCTGTCAGCCCTGTCTGCTCTGTGAGGACGATAGCATTTCGGATTTATACTGTCATTTCAGTGCCTTTCCAATGTCTTATATCTCCCTGTAATTGGTTTTCTCAAACCTCATATGCAAAGATAGGGAAATTCAGCACCGGTGGTTTGATGGAGCAGCCAGCGGACTGGATGAAGCCTATGGAAGGCCAAGAGGAGCAATTCTCCCCGCGCCGAGGTCACGTGTCACACAACAGCAACATATGCAAGAGCTCCGTAAATCAGACGCAGAATATCATTATACCTGCATGCCCCCTACCCCCTGGACTGTACACCGGTCAGCTGACGGATTCATGAATACTGTGGTAAACAAACCCACAGACACATCTCATCAAAAGTCAGCGTGTCAAGTTCTGAATCGTCTAACCAAAAATACTGCAAAAATATTGTTTGTTAATGTTACATCTATCAAGCTTTAATAGTTCATACAACAAAGCTGTGCTGAATCCCAGCTGAGTTAAGCACTGAGAATGCAGATCATGCATGGACTGTAGTTATATTGTGGTCCTGCGTTACCTTAATTATATTTCTCCCTTTATCAATACCCTATTTATCAATGCCCTACCTATAACATCCCTGTGCGATGATAGGGGGTGGCAGTTATGGACACATCTAGTTAATGACCTCAAAAAGTGTGTCTGCAATCTGAACAGTTCACCCAGTGAAGAACACACTTTAACTAACAGCCACCCAGAGAAGCACTAACCAGCAGTCAATACAGCTGTTGGATCTGATATTCTGTGTTGGGGAGAACAATGCATGGAAAAGTCATGTGACCCACATAGATTCCACATGGGCTCCCAAGCAGTACCATGCAAGCGAGGCTCTCATTGCATTTCACACCTCTACAGACAGACCATTGTGTGCAAGTGTGGAAAATCTTCACCAAGGCCTGGAGTGAAACACGTCGCTACCCTGAACCATCCCATCAGTACTGCACTTAAGTTCACTATTCAGCTACCTTCAGAACATCACAAGAAATCAGAGGTGGGTAGATCAGGTGCAGAAAGTAAAAATCCAGAGCAAGATCTTATTTCAACCAGTTGAGTATAAAGAGTCACAATCACAGAGTACTCAACTGGTTGGTTGAAACAAAATCTTGATCTGTATTTTTTCCCCAAAACTTAAACTATCCACTATTGCAAGAAAGACATTGTTTTCAGCGGCCTGATTCGCCTCTGAGTTTGTGGCTTGATCTGAGGTGTCACTGATTCCATAGACATGATGCATTTTCTTGTGTCTTTATCCATCAAAAGGAAACTGGTGCAGAGAAACTGTACCGTGTCTGAAAGAAATCTGCCTTTCGGGGTCAGAGTTCTGAATGTCTACCTGGTAGAAATTGACAGCAGGCCAATAGGCTGAAGAACATGAGGAAAAGGAAGAACAGTGGATGTGAGACTGATCTCTCTTAATGGTCTGGCTGGCAGCATGCAGACAACAGACAAGATTTAGTAAGAAGTATTGTTTTGGCTATAGAGGGTGATGCTATGATTTTAAAAACTGTGAATCGAGGGAGTTCATCTGCTATGAGCAGAAGATGATCTCTCGAGGAACGCTGATTAGCGGAATCAATATTAATGCACATCCACAGACCACATGGCCAACTGAGCATGTGCAGAAGCTGTCGGTGATTGATGGCGGCCTGACAAGATTGACGTGTAAAGTAGGGAGATCGGAATCCTGGAGCAGCTTCTAAAACCTCCTCGGGATATTTAAGGAAGCGAACGTACACTCGTGTGAGAAGGAGACATCTGGATCCTGCCTTACCTTGACCGGAGCTTTCCAGAACGTTCCAACTGAGCTGTTTTGTGTACACATTATGTTCTAGTTAAATTGGATTGATTGGGCTCTGCAGACCTGAGGTCTTCTTTTGTCTTGTTGTTCATACAGGCTCACCTATAAAAATCCACCCATGAGGATATTTGTAGCCATCACCTTACGTGAGAAAATGCATTTTTTTGAAACTCACTGCATTATTGTTGACTGCCAGCGTATTTTTTACCGACAGCCTTTTACCGCTACCTGACTCGATGGTCCTCATTACCACCAACAGGGCTCTTTTCACCACTGTACACAGGAAGAAGTTCATTTATTTATTAGCATTTGCAGGTGCGTTATAATAAAAACATCCTCCCGTAAAACCATACGCACAGTCCCCGCAAACCCAGCTGCGAGAGGACTGCCCCCGGCGCCACGTTCCAGGGCTTCGTGCCGGAGGCGGCCAATGCCACCAGGCTGATGTAATCAACCCCCGAGCAGTCAGGACGGCGGAGCGGATGGTGGCGGGCACGGGCTGCGTCTAATGTTGCGTGGAGACGACGGTGGCGGCGCCGATAGCTCCCCCGCTCTTGGGTTGATGCCACGGCCGTCTGCTTGCCGTTCGGCACGGCTGGTGTTTATGACACTTTTCCGGGAATGCATTTCTCATTTCTACTCTCATTTTAGAGCTTTAACATACGAGGGCTCTGACTGTGTGCATTGTTTATGATTTCATACAAATAAGAGAGGGGAAAAAAATCTACAACACAAATAACGGTGGTTAGAGTGCTTTTTACACGAAATAGAGTTCATCGCCGGGGTATTTACGGGCCATGTTTGCGTGTGGTGTATGTTTGCGTGTGGTGTATGTTTGGCTCCCAGTCAACGAAGCACCATATAAATCCACTGGAGAGGTGGGGGGGGGTTGAGTAACTCGGCTCTGGTTATCAAGACCAGGACTATGTTACCCCACAGGGCATCAATCTCAGCTCCCCAGGACATCCTGCTGTAACAGGGAGCCGCTCGTTAACACAGCACAGACCGGCCATAACGGCTCCTCGCTAAGACGCGGCACACCATTAACACCTCTCCTGCCTGCGGCCCCCTTGTGTGTGTTTACATCTGTGTCGATATTCATTATACTGATTCGAAGATTCAAGGACTCAAGTGTTATTGTCATTTGTAGAAGTACAATTAGATATTTCCTTCTGTCCCTCCATGTAGACTTAAACAACATATATTGATGAAGAGCAATGAATAGCAACCACAGGATCGAGAGCAATAACATGCAATACACATCCAATATGTTATTTACAAGCAATATGCAATATACATGCAGCATATACAATATACATGCAATTTATACAACGTACATGCTATACGTACAATACACATACAATATATACAATATATAAGCAACATGCAATAACATACTTCACCTGCACTAGTGCTCAGACGTGTAATTGAGCATTTGTGACCTACAATTTTCTTTATTGTCATATATCCTTCTAATTTCTTTGTTGATTCCCTCAGGGAAACAGTTTTCAGCTCACACAGTCAGTTTGTATCCTGTATTACTTCAAAATTTTAATTAATCCCCCAGTAAAATACCTCTACAGTAAATCTACAGTACGCCTTGCATTCCTTAGTAATATAAGTGCCAGCAGTTAATATAACTCCTTTATCTATTAAGGTGCATAAATATTTAAAATTCAATAGCTATTCATATGTATAATCTGTCTGCATTCTGCCTGTCTACTGCCCTGTCTTGGACCACTTCCCTCTTCTTATACCCCTGAATTATATCCTCCCACTTACTCCTATATCGTGACCAGTATGGATCGCTGTGAAATTTTCCCAAATCAATCCAGTTCTGCTGAATTTTGTTGCTTTGCTGAATTACCTAATGGGTGAAGTACTGTTTCACATCAGCTTGCAAGTAAGAGGCACACAGGATGCCTAGGAAGTTGTTTGCTGACAAAGAGGGAGGGTAGGTGAGGTCATCTCAAGCTTTTTTTGTTAAAAGCCCGTTTTGGGAAAGACTGGCTTGCATATATATTTACAGCAGTACCTCACGGCTGTCCAAATAATACAAATATCGAGTTGTAAACATATCCTGAGAAAACAACAGCTTGAGAAAAACATAAAACCCTGAAATTTAAAAAAGATAATTCCCACCTTACACATATCACAATATGATTGGTCGACCCCGCCATCACTCTGATGTAATACCTTTAGAGTTTGAATGCGAAACACTTTTATCAAGAAGCTACAGGCTCACCCAGAATGATCCAATTAGCTTTATCTTAGTGCAGACAAATAAAAATTGTAATTTTCTAATGGCCTCTGTTATAACAGCGTATTCTATTCCTGCCTAAGGATCTATTCTCTTTAAGATTAAATGAATTAAATTAACAAAATTGTAAGTTGACAAATTGTTTGGAGACAATAATGTTAAAAACAGGCCAAATAACTAGAATAAGTTCAGTTTCCACTTGTTGTGGTTATATGCACATTTGCATAGTGTTTTATACACCAGCAAACTTGTGTATTATATAACCCCATGGCACAGGTTGGGGAGTGGAGGGTAGGCTCATGTTCCTACTAATATTGTGGGAGTACAGTGTGTGTGTGTGTGTGTGTGTGTGTGTGTATATGTGTATATACATAATTTTAAGATTCCCGTGATTAAATTCCAAAGCCTTAATACTATTCAAATGTATACCATAATTTAGGGATAGTGTCTGTCTGCAGATGTGACGATTTAGGCCTGCACTTTAATCACATGAATGCAAACGCTCGTAAACATAAACCAGTACTTTATCTTGGAAAGTTGAAAAGATTTGGGAGTCAGTCTCCTGGCTGTGAAAACAATTTAACTCTGCTGAGCATGGCTGGCACAAAGTCCTATGGAGCTGAGAGATGTATCAGTATGAAAGCGTTATATGCAGCATACAGTTACTGAAAACATGTCTGCCATCGGCGTGATGTTCGGGAATCAACCAAAACAAAAATCTCGGCTACAATAATGCAGATAGCAAAGACAGGCCCTGCACAGTCATGCCATGGACTGTATTCATTGTGACATTCACAAGGTTCCTCTGTTTCTTACCCTTCTCTCATCTACTTGCCTTTATTCCAAAGCATCTGATAATGAGTCGACAACTAGACACAAAATGGCCGTCTCAATACGTCACACAGTTCTTTTGCATTCAGCTATTAACATATTTATTATTGTTATTGCTTTTGGCATAACAAGCGTAACTGAGTTAATAGTAAACCTCGTATTGCATGCAATTATTGGTGGGATTAAATTGTGTCTTTTTCTGTAAAGTGTTTAAAATGGTCTGTTTTAATTAATCTGGTTACATAATGCGCTTTTACAGATAATAACTGACATTACCAAGGTAAAAATTAATTTGGTATGAAATGGCAGCCATTCTATAAATGACTGAGATAACTGGCACTATCGATTCTGTACTGTAAATGAGCCAATCTGCGATGGAAATGAGGATGGCAGGCTGCTGTAGTACCTGGAGATCCGGCTCGGCCCAGAAGCCTGGAGCGGTCGGTCTGCCATCCCCGGGAAGTCGCAAAGCGTGTCTCGCAGACTGCAGGTAGGACGCACCCACTGAGCCTCAGGACCGGCACTAGTGTCACAGGCGCACGTGCGGCATGTGCGCCCCCTACAGGAGAGGGGTCTGGAGCCACCCCAGGGCACTTACACTATCTTTCTCATATTTTTTTAAGCAGGAGACCTTCCCTGCCATCATACTGTCTCAAGAACATTTCTCATGACTGTCCTGGACCAGCTTTGAAGTTGGTAGCATAAACTGACAACCCAATATTAAAATAATGCATGCATTTATTATAAATGTATGTTTAACAACAAACTTGTGCTGAAAGTTCATGTATATTATTTCAGTCCCCTTTAGTACTAACTTTTCCACAAATTACCCCACCCACAATAGGGTGTAATTCTGGAATAATAAGGGAAAGTATCGAGATATGAATGGTCAGGCCCATCCAGCACTATTCATACCTAGAGGGAATTTCTGCTGGGTAACAGGGCGGCTGTTCTCTGATCGAAAGTGTTCTGTTGCCTGAGGATTTTCCACCCCTGCTGCCTGCTGGAATTTGGCCAACCCTCAGTCCCAATAAAAGCTCTGCAGTCCTTAACTAGTAGTGTCAGGTGAGACAAGAGCATCCGTCTCAAGCGTCTGTGCAAGTCTGCAAGAGGAACGGTGAAAACATTATTCTTCTTGTTAGAAAATACACCAAAAAAGGATGGTCGATAATAAAATTTTTTGTATGCTTACGATATATTTACCAAAGGCAGGTGTGCAGTAAGTTATGAATGGATTGATTGTTGCAGAGTTTGCGGTGATGAATTTTCAGTGTGACTTATTTTTACTCTCTTGCCACCAGGGGGCACCTACTGCTCAATTCATTTTGGTTTTGCAGGCAGCGCCGTCTAAGTCAAGACGACTGGACTGTCATTCAGACGGATCAACATAATCAACAGTCACAATACAAAATAATTGTAGTGACGATATTTATTAATTCACAATGATAACGAAAACTTTTAAGAAGCAGAAGAATCTTCTTTTATGTCCTGCTATTGTTCATGTATTCTGTGAAAGATTTGATGAGACAATATAGTAAAGGATCAGCTACTCTAAAGAAGCGTTTTGGACAGCAGAGTGACCCTGTGGCCACACGCTTCACAGCTTATTCATGCCTCACTGTTTGATCGCTGACAGATTTCTCACTGCACCAAATGCAGTCCTTAAGTCCCCAGGGTGCTGGGTCACTTTCAAATTCTGGCCACAAGATGGCGCTATGTAAAGCCATTTGGGCGGCTTCTGTGGGGGAGGGTGCGGAGCTGTGGTCAGAAGGAAAGCTGCGAGCGTCTCACATCCTGCGCCGTCTGCTGAGCCGGAGTGGGCCGCTTGGGCCCAGCGGCAGCGTCATGCTCCTGAACCTCTGAAGCTATTCCCCCGGCTCTCCATGTGGCGTCACCGTGGAACAAAGGCGAACGGCCCGGCATGCACAGGATATGGAGTCCACCCCCCCCCCCCCCCCCCAGCTGAGAGCGGGGGAGCTTTTACAGGCCATAAAACCACAGGATGTGTGGAACGGCCTGGGGGGTCTAGCGTGAGCAAGGCTCACGCTGGGTGCCAGGGCTGCTGGGAACAATGGCGGAGGATGGCTGGCCCCCCCCCCCCAACCAAACACACCCGACCTCCCAGCCAAGCCCTCCTTCCTTCCTGCCATGATCTAGATTTTAACACCCTGGGTGCAATGCGTGCTGAAGGCTGAGAAAGCGACGTACAACAATTCGGCATTCATTCAGTTGGGGGGGCTGGGCGTTACCGTGCTGAGGGGGGGGCGACAATCGAATGATGGGAAAGGCTGAAAACTGCCCAAAAAATCCAAACACGTGTTAAAAAATGGCAGACACACAATGTTATCAGACTAAACACCGTGTCATGCACACAATCTCCCCCGTCCCAGATGGATGTGACCTGACTCATTACATGTGACTATAGGAGCTGCAGAGATCTGAGCCCAGACACGTCACTGAGCTCCGCCTGCATCCACGGGAATGGCGGTAACCATGGCGCTGGCCAGCATCAACCAGGGTCCCCAGTTAGTGGTTCACTTCCCCTCATGCTCGTCATGCGACAGCCCGACGACCGTTGCGGGCTCTCAGTGATGTCCAAACAGCTGGATTGCTGCTCTTCCATCTGCGTTTGGCCTGATATGGGGGGGGGGGGGCGTTTCCCGGTAGGCTCCCGACATCCATGATGGATCTGTGTATAGCGGACCTGCTAATCTACCTCGGAATGCCCCGACGGCCAATCACAGCATGGCTGACGCATCCCAGTCTCCCAGAGTCAGCACAGAGGAGTTCCGTACCGAAATTCAGTTCATTGCGTCACATCGTGGATTTTGCGGTACAAATGCGACCCTTATTACGTTCAGCCTGATCCAGCGCTTACAAGTAATTAGATTAATTAAGAAAATGGTGTTCGACAAGGAAGCAGAATTGCACCGTTGTGGATTCTCACTGGGCTTGGTCCAGTTCAAAGCGGTGCCGTTGTAAATTTGAGTGTTCAGTTCCTCCTGAGAGCATTCAGACCATTTTCTGGTCCAAACAACAGAGAACAATGTTCAGTGAGACAGGCATTTACAACCCTGGCTATATGACAGCAATAAAAAGCACGGCAAATTAGCCATTCTGGCGGCCTTCAGCCAGATGCCGAACCGAGGCAGTAATAAGACTTAATGAATAGTTTGAGTTACCAGATTATTTTGCAGGAAATAAACACAACATTAACAAGCCCTAATCGCTAATGAACTTATAATAAACCCGCCCCTCGCGGCACGTGTCTCTGCCGTCAGTCCTCGGATAGGGAGGCCGACGAGTCGATTGCCGCAAAGATATATCTTTCTGGAAGCCACCCAGAGCCCTAGGATCCTTTGATAGGGCAAATTCCAGAACCAAGGCCAATTTCGTGAAGCACATACAGTTGAGAGAACCCATGGACTGTAGCCCTGGGGGGGTCTCACGTTCTTGGGATGGCGGGGGGCAGGGAGATGGCAGTCCTCTGACGAGAGGCCCAGCATGATTCCGGCAGGATTACCAGTGACTAAAAGAGGCTTCCTGGACTGGGAACCTCACTGGTTTACAACTTCCTTCTTGTGGCGACAATCCTACCCAGATATGTGTCAGGCTGTTGAACACGAGTGACGACGTCCCAAACAGGAGGCTGGGGAAGAGCGGCTCCTGTGAGGGGGGGTTCACTTATTTGCGTGATGACCACCACAGAATTTTTGGGGTGGATGCTCAGGTCTGGAAAACCACACAGCAGCACCCCCCTTGGGTCAAGATGGCGGCCAGAGGCAATGTGGCTAGCGACGGGGGGGGGAGGCGCATGGTATCGCCACATGGGCGATTCGTTGCCTGGCAACCAGCCCCACGCTCAAGCGGGGTCTCAGCGGCGGGCGTATGGGTGGATCCACAAACATCCTGCTTTAGCTCGGCGCTGGTGATGGGGCTTGAAGGCCCAGGGACCCAGCCCCTTTTCTGGTGGTAGCAAAACAGCACCTGTGTGACCCCCCCCCCACCATCTAAGCCATGGCACAGTGACTATCCGCGTTTGCCAATCAAGCCAGCTGGGGGAGAGGTGGTGTCATTCCTGGACATTCCACAAGCTAAATAAGCATTGCCCTCCCCCCACAGAACACTCACTCAGTTCCGTTAAAGGAGACGGGGTGGGGGGGGGGTGCCTCTATTTGACCACTCTGTAGACGTGGCACAGCCCGCTGGCTGGAGGGGCCAGCGACCCCCTAGGTGACACCTCACACCTCATTATTGCGACTACCCTACCTATGTAATATTCCGTAGGTCGGGGCTCGTGTTTTGTGAGCCCGTTAGGCACAAACCGCACCAGCAAGGCGACATATCAGATGTCAGAAGAGCTGCTGGCTGGGCGGCCGGATCCAACAATCCAAAACACAACCCCGCTCATGCAATCCCGTGTCATTCTTTCATCATAACATTGTACAACTTGTAAAATGTTCTGAAAAACGAAGCGTATCGTTACAGCCTATGGAAGTGCTTTGCTGGTGAAAGCGTCAGCGCCAGCTGAACAAAAATAATTTATAAAGCAGTCAAGTGGCAGAAGCCAGTCAGAGGGGACGGCCTGTCCGTGTGATCTGCATATCTGCTGGCTCGATTCTTCTGCCTCCAGGGTGGGAGACACAGGGAGCTTCTAAGCAAAGGCGCTCAGCCGCACAAACACTCCTCATCGCTGACCATTCATGGCCCCCTGTGATGTTGCCCACATTTCTGCAAATCGTCACATAAATCGACTTGCGGAAAAGTATGATAATTTAATGCGTGAACAGAAAGGAGGTGACTGCTGCTTACATGGAGATTCTTCTCCTGCGCCTTAATGGACTCACACAGTTTCCATCCCCTGTTACCTCTCTTCCAACGGCTACTTGAGGACCTGGTGAGCGATCAGTCATGGATTTGCAACATTGAAAACTCATTAAAAGTTATATTTCCTCAGGGTAGGGATGAAAACGTCCAGAGCGAAAGTGCTCGGGGATTTGTGGTCTTGTAAACGTTAAAGTGTGCCAGTAAAACTTTATAAAGTGTTAAAAAGTAATAAGAAATCCAACAATGCAAACTCACAATTTTTACTGTCCCAAGTGCATATACATCTGGCCTGAGTGGGAATGTATATTTACATAACGCAAGTGGAAAATATTGTTATTAGGATCAAACCGTAAGCATATTACCAAAGCGTCTTCCGATACAGAGGAGGAAGGAAACGCACTACAGCCTAGCTACGATTATTAAGCTTTCCGTTCCAGGACCCAACGGTCCTGCGCACAATTCCCAATACTGACACTAGGGGGCAATAGGAATCCAAAAATCTTGGACGACGCTGTCAGCACTGGGCAGCTGCGACGAATCACAATTTCCCCCCAAAAGTAATAAAAAAATCTCAAAATAATTCTACTAAATTAACTTAGATTAGATTACGAGTGATAGTAATAGTGAAAACATTAGTACTTAAGAAAGTTATCTAAGAGCGTAAAACAAATAAAATATAAAATGCGTTCAATTAGGATTTAGATATATTTTAAAAAGTTACTCTCTGCACAGAATACTATTATGAAGATACTTCTATACAAACCGACTTTTATTTAGGCCTATGGATCCAGAAATATATAGAGTATACATAACAAACTAAAATATTTATAAAATATAATAAATTATTTAAGATTAATATCATTGGAAAACAAAACGATGAGATGTGCATTTATATCTACACAAGAATATAAAATTGTGTTATATAGGTTTATATATATATATATATATGAATATGTATACAGTATATCATATATATATATATACATGAGGATTTATAGAATAAATATTTAATCACTCTCTGTCTTTATATATATATATATATATCCATATATATATGTTTGCATTGTCAGTTTCCGGTGTTGGCACCGTTGTTCAGGGCAGCAGCACGGTCTCCCCCCCAGGTGGGGGGGGAGGGGGGGCACACGGCCTCTGGAAACAGGATGTCCTGGCCTGTAAATACAGTATCACGCCAGCTCAATAAGCTCGCAGGGTGTTGAGGTGGACAGTATTAGGCACTTCCTGTCTGAGAGATGTTGGCAGGCCTCGCGCCCAAGCTCGCTGCACCCCCACGCGGCCCGGCGGTCCTTAGGGCCTGCGCGTCCTCCAGCCCCCCACCCCAGTATGC